>JANHFQ010005843.1:8104-19202 GCA_032468035.1 Aparallactus werneri | reverse complement strand
GCTCTTCGACTGCCGATCAAGAAAAAGCCGCAGAATCCCTGAGCAGAAAAGGAAACGTCATTTCTGTGATTCAGCATACAAATTCCTTGAGCAGGCCAAATTCATTCGAAAGGTCTGAATCCACAGAGCTTGTGACTTGCCAGCAAGAGAAAAGCTATTTGACATCTGAAAGTTTTGAAAGTGAGGTTGCGGAATTCCCAATGAGCCCAGAGAGAGTCCAGCAGATAGACAGTGCCGATGTTGCTAGCAAACAGCCTTCCTCGCTGCAGCCTTTTCAGACCTACATGCAACCGAGGCTGGTTCGTCAGCATAATATACAGGTCCCTGAAATCCGTGTCACTGAGGAGCCGGATAAACCTGAAAAAGAGAGAGAGGTCCCAGTGAAAGAGCAAGAAAAGCCCGCAGAAGAATTCCAGTGGCCGCAAAGAAGTGAAACCTTGTCCCAGCTCCCAGCTGAAAAATTACCACCTAAGAAGAAACGTTTGCGTCTTGCTGACATGGAGCATTCTTCTGGAGAGTCTAGCTTTGAATCCACAGGAACTAGCCTTTCTCGAAGCCCTAGCCAAGAGAGTAACCTGTCTCACAGTTCGAGTTTTTCAATGTCTTTTGAACGAGAGGACAGTATCAGGTTCATAACGTCCACCAAGCAGGACGAACTGGTCAAACAGCCTGAATTTTTGACCGTCCCAGCTGGTGCTTACTCTCTTTCTGTCCCTGGACATCACCAACAGAAAGAAATGAGGCGCTGCTCATCAGAACAGATGCCCTGTCCTTATCCTGCTGAAATCCCTGAGATACGAAGCAAATCTTTTGATTATGGCAATCTGTCTCATGCTTCTGCAGCAGGAGCACCTCCAGTGGTTTTATCTCCAGTGAGAGAAAGGAAGAAATGCTTTTTAGTTCGCCAGGCTTCCTTCAGCGGCTCCCCAGAGATTTCCCAGGCCGAATCAAGCATGGAACAAAATATAAAGCAAGAGCAAACAGAACATGGACATGCTGGTCTTCGGTCTTCCCAAACTCCTTGGTCTCATTCTTCCTTTTCTCTTCCTTCAGATGACTCCAGGAAGCAAGCTGCTGGTTCTTGTCCTCCACGAAGCACTAGTTTATCACCACTTTCCCACCTCTCGGTCCCCCAAGCACCTTATATTCTAAGCAAATATACAGCAGAACAACAGCATCTATTTGCACTTCAAGAAAAAATTCCCTTTTTCCCTATCCACAGTACTATATTGCAGTTCCCCTACCCACCTGTCTGCATGGTTCACTTGCCATCTCAGCCCTTGTGGCCTTCAGAAATTTCACAGACCCCCTTTCCACATCACTTTGTACAGCAGCTTCAAAAATCTTATTCTAAGCAACCTTTCCCAATGGAAAGCCACCCAGGCTGCCACTTGGAATATGCTCAAGAGCATATTCGAAAGAAACCTGATTATGTATGTACTAAAGAGCAACCCTACCAGCGTTACTCAGGAACATCTGGGCAGTATTCTAAAAATGCACTTGCAACTTACCAGCCAGATTGTAGCATTAAATCAACTGATACCTCTTCTGAACAGCAGCTACAGGTGAATTTTGAAACCCAGAATATTGAACCTGTTCAGTCATTACCGGGCACTGTTGTTCCTGTTAGACTCCAGACCCATGTGCCGTCCTATGGTAGTGTTATGTACACAAGCATTTCCCAGATTCTTGCTCAAAGCAGTAGCCCTGCTATTGTCATCTGCAAAGTGGATGAGACTCTTTCTCAAAGGACATTAGCAACAAGCTCATCCATGCACGGAATAGGCTTTAACATAGCACAGATGTTAAACCAACATGGAGGGCTGGAAAAATATCCCTTGTGGAAAGTACCACAGACTCTTTCACTCAACTTAGACTCTTCTATCCCATTATGTTTGACCTCCAGTTCAGACACTGCCTCTACTCTAGGTGGAAACAAGCGTATGCTTTCACCAGCAAGTAGCTTGGAGCTCTTTATGGAGACCAAACAACAAAAGAGAGTCAAAGATGAAAAAATGTATGGACAGATTGTGGAGGAGCTAAGTGCTGTAGAACTCACTAGTTCAGATATAAAGAAAAGTTTTCCCAGACCACAAAAGCCCCAGCTGGTTAGGCAGAGTTGTACCACTGAGTCAAAAGAAAGGGGCCAGTCTCCTTTGCTCTGTTCCCCATTATCGTCATCATCTCAAGACTTGCCAGCTACCAAACCATCTCCCGCTGAGTCTTCTCCATTAAACAAGGAGAAGCTTCCCAGTTTTGATTCTGCTTCACCTGGGCAAAAGTCTAGCGGCACCTCTGAAGGCAGGGAATCCCCAGAAGAACTGGATGTGGATGAAACATCCTCAGATATGTGCCTAAGCCCACAAAGGTCTTTGGCATCTCCGGGAGAAAGTCAGATGGAAGACCAAGACAAACCACAAAAATTGCCATTTGGTATGCTGGTACAAATGGCATCTCAACCAAGTGGGAAAGCAGTGACCTCAACAATTCTCCTGACTGATCTTGCTGACATCCAGCACATTTTGAAATTCCCTAGTTTGCGGACTACCACAACTGTGAGCTGGTGTTTCTTAAACTACACAAAACCCAGTTTTATTCAACAAGCAACCCTAAAATCATCTGTTTATGCTTCATGGTGTATTAGTTCTTGTAACCCAAACCCATCAGGACTGAGTACAAAGATTACCCTTGCACTCCTACGCTCCAAGCAGAAGAGCAGCACAGAAATCTATACACTGTCTCCAATGCATAGGCCTGGAATAGGAAAGCTGACATCATCAAGTACATGGAAAGAGTTTGCTCAGGTAATCAGCCAATTCTTAAAGATCTATGGGTTTTAGTTAGATTTTCTATTATATAGAAAAGTGCAGTGCATGAGAGACATTTCAGCGTAATGTTTCTGGAATAGTTTTCCAACATATTAATGAGTTTGTTGTTTCATTCTAAGAGGATTTTTCAAATCTATGAGTAAGAGTTAGTAGGAAAGTGGCATCATGATTATGGATTGTTTCTGAAAAACCTTGTGGGGATTAACAGTTTCCAATTATATTTTTCAAAGGAAATTGCATCACCACTAACTGGCTATAAAACATTAAATGTTAATTTCAAGAGTTTCATAGTGTCTCAGTTGTTGCATTAACTGATTTTCTGCATCATTCAACGCTGATAGGTTTTTAGAGCACAACATTGAATTCTAATAAGTGTAACAAATTCTGAACAATAGGGGTGGCCTTGCTACTTTATTTTTAGGTGGTGTTTTTTTGCACCTGAGTACCCTCAGAAAAAAATCAATAATTAATCTACACTGTTGGAATTATGCATGTCATACAATTGGATATCTGTGCTTTCCCTTTCATTTTCCTATTGGACCCATTGGCTAAAGAAAATGGAATTAATATTGGTTTTGGACCATGGAGATCCAAGTTCAGGGATTAAAAATTTCATTGAGTGACTTTGGACCAATCAGTCAAACGCTGCCTAATCTATTTAATGAGATTATTGGGAAATTTAAATAAGGGAAAACCACCACATAAACTGTCAGGAAGAGAGGAGGATAGAAAGTCAATCCTATAGCTAAAGAATAAATAAAGCAAGCTTAAAATAAAATTACATAGAAGTTTCTCTCCAAACTTAATATGGGAGGGTGAATCTGCATTTTCCATCCATAGCCATGATGTGGCCATTTAAAAACTTATAGGACAATAAGATCTGGGAGAAAAAAAACAGGGCATTGAGTTTTATTTGTCTTTGGTTTTAAACCTGGTGGCAGTGCTATGTGGATACTCATCCCTGCCTCCATAAAAATGTGTGTGGACCCTAACGTCACCTGGGGTTTTGCAATGCATATGAAGTCTATTCTAGTTGTAATTGAAGTACTTGTTTCTGTCCCAGGAGATTGTGGATTTATTTATTTATTTAGCAATGAATAAATTCCTAATACATTGGGTTGGGGAGATCAAAGGTAGTTGGTCATAGTTTGTTGCCACATCACTACCTTTTGAACTATAGGCAGAGAAACTAGTGTGTCTTAACCACACCACCCCTGATGGGCTGGATTGCTTTGAGGAGACCATTATGACTTGAAATGCCAGTGGTCATCAATTGACTGATTTTGATCGTCTAGTAAGTCTTATTTATCTTTACTATTTATGTATAACTGGCAACATAATATATTGTGTATACAATATGCTGAGGCATTTTTAAAAATTTCTTCTGCCTACCTCTTTTATTCCTTGGAAAATCAAAAGACCTAATTAATTGGCTTCCCGAGTTTTCAGTAAGATGTAAGACCTAATTGTGACTTAAAGCATTTACATTAGTGTGGCACCAACACATTTATTCTGTTTATGTATGTAATGTTTACTCTAACCTCAGACATTTTCAACAATGAGTGACATCTTCCCCTGCCTTTCTTTTTACAGATGAAACAGGAGCCATTTTTTGTATTTGGCAGCAAGTTTGAAAAGAAAGTCGCGGGGAATGTTATCAAAGAACGAATTAAAGGAGACAGCCATGGTGATAAAGATATTGTAGCCAAACAAACTGAGCCAATGAGAATTAAAATTTTTGAAGGCGGGTAAGAACAGAAAAGTTGAATTGTTGTTTGTTCTGTGTTACTTTTAAAGACAAGTAGTATTCTGGGTGCTCATGCTTTTTTGATGAAATCTCAGAGTATAATCGATTATGCAAATTGATTCCAGAATTGATTAGAAGTTAAACAAGGCCCCAATTTGAAAACATTGTACAGACTATGTTGAAATCATGAACAAAAAAAAGGAATAAATAATCCCTGGAACTTCTGCCATGTCCCATTTTTGGAAAAAAAATACATCTGACATCTACGTAATATCGTATGACCTTACACACTTCATAAAACCTCATGCTACATTGGAAACCTCTGAGGTATCTTCAGGGTTTGTCTTTGGTACTTATAAAATGGCTATTCTGAAAGAATGACATGTACACATCTCCTTGGAATTATGCAACTAATGATGGAGTTCTTTGCAATATAAGGGGTTTTTTTAATAAGACTATTACTATTCATTTAGTGGTCATTTCAACTGAATTTGCCCAATCTTCTGAAGATGGTCATTGACTTATCACTGAAAAAAAAGATAAAGTCCTCTGAACATTACTGATAGGTAGTAATGTCATAATTTAACTTCTTGTGCCAGATGCATAGAAAGGACAATGTAAAAGGACATGGGCAATTGACTGAACTTGTCCAAAGAAGTCCTGGGCAGGGGAAGGGATAGACTTGAATTAAATCTTCCTTCTTTTGGGCCAACCACTGTCTTTCAACTTAGAAGGAAGACAGTGGCAAAAATAACTTCTGAAAAATGTGGCCAGGAAAACTGAATGGATTTATCCATGCAATCACCAGGACTCAAAATTGATTTGAAGGGTCATATTAATTAATGTAAATATTAAGAAAGAAGATAACAAATCAGGATTAGCTAATGTGAATGTTCTCCTTTGCATTAGAGAAAAGACATTGGCAAAGAAAGAGTTTGTGGAGGGAGTTTTTCCAAATAATCTTGAGCTGTGTAATTTGAGCTGAAAAATGGATTTTTTTGTAAGTTATAGTTTATGACCAGTGCTTCAGTACTCACAGAGTTCTTTGGAAGCCAATTGAGTTCAAATATTGGATAGATTAAACCACAGGATTTAAAGCCTGAATTTATTACAGTCATCCGTAGGATCAGAGGACTTTTGAAATAATTTAAGCCAATATTTTAATCAAATGAGTTGCATGCAACAGGTCTGTTGAAAACAAAGTAGATTTAGGAAACTCATCAGTTTAATAAATTTAGTAGATTATCTTCTGGATTCTGTATATCAGGAGGAACTCAGTGGTAGATATGGAATAAGATAACAGAATACAGCATGTGTAAAACCAGAGGCTGAAGGACTGTAAGAGAGATGGACAATAATGTATCACTAATGTATGTAATAATTACAAGTAGACAAGGTGCAAACACCTGTCTGTTCAAAGAACTATATAGCATCAATGTGACAGCAACATTTAATTTAGATCTTGGTTTTCCAAAAGGAAGATTCTTCACTGCCCTAATCATATAACATTTGAGATATATATAAAAATAAACCAAACCAAACTAAACTAAGCCATAATAATTTGCAACATGACACCAGAAGAAAGATCATTTTGTGCGGTCACATTTTAGCAGTGATAAATTTATTTTTGTAAAGGTAACATCCCACTACAGGGACATATGATAGGGGAAAGCTTGCCTTGTGAGGAATTGTCTACTTTACAGTGTTTCAAGAGGATGATGAATTAGACTAGATGGAGCCAACAGAGCTCTTAACTGAAAGGCCTATTTGGATCATGGCCAGACATGACCTGTATGTCATTTTCATCATTCTTTGTTAGTAAAATTAAAATGTCTTAAGCTAAAGGGAAACATTAGCTTTGTAGTAGAATAGAATAGAAAATACTCTGCTTTGCCAGTCCTATTCATTATGTGTTCATTCTAAAAATTAGCAAATTCTATAATGTTTTCAATAACACAGTCTTTTTTCTCTGGTTAAAGATTGTCAGGAGGATCATCCTGCTTTAAGGGAAGTGGGGATGCACAAAATTATAGTGAAAGTCATTCACATGGTCTCCCATAATGAGATAACTGTTGGCAATGTATACATCCTTTTAGAAGTTGGTTGCCTTCAGAAACCGGGCCGGAGGGGGGGTAGAGATCAGTGCAGTTTTTCTACACAGGAATTGTGGATGCATGTACTTTTATTACATACCAACTATCATGATTTTCTTGGGATCCCTCAAATTTTTAGAATGTGGTCCTTTTACAAAGTCTTGCCCTAGAAACATCACAGATCCCAAACAGCATCACCAGTAAATTTACTTGTAGAGTCTGTTTTGTTTTTATTTCCTCCTAGGGATTCTTGGCAGTAACTTTATCAGTGGGTGATTTAGCATCTTCTTGATAAAAGTGTTACCTGCCCCCCCCCCCAGTTGATTAAGAGCAAAGGAACTTGACAATAGCACAAATAACCACCAGCAGCCATTTACGGCTAGGTGTGTTCATTTTTACTCCAGGATCTGGCTTTTGCTTCAATGATGGCTGGAAGCAAAGCAGAGGGATTTGTGGGCAAGTCTAACTATTTTGAGGAAATAAAGGCATTCTGGTCTCCCCTCCCTCCCCTGGAAGCTGTTGCAAAAAAACCCCAATCTGGCTGTCTCTTCTCTTGTTTGATTCTATTCCTGAAGGGTGAAGCCTTACTACTCTCTTACATGGGAATAAGTCTCACTGAAATCAACTGAACTCACATTCTGCAGAAGAATGTAGAGGATTGCATGGTGCAGTTGGGAATGTGTACACAGCAACTTATGCAGGCCTTCTTTAGGCAAAAGTATGCTGCGGTAAATTGTTTTATAGTATATTTGACAGAAAGGGGAAATGCCTGGAAGGATAAATTCTTCCATGGCAAAGTTATTCTCTGCTTCTCTTTAAGGAGAATCCTGAGAGCAAATATACCGTCTCCTGCTTGGGCAGAGGGTGCTGCTTGGGCAGGGGGTTACACTTGATGACCCTTCCAACTCTGCTAATCTATTATCTATTATTATCTATTATCTAAGACAGAAAGGTGTCCGGAGCTGGCATATAGAAGTGTGTTGTATGCCATTGATGTCCTTCCTGATTTTGGAAATGTCTTACCTACTATGACTTTATTTACTCTACCTTTGGCCTAGTCGGGGTTAGCCTATGATCTTCAAAATCTTTCCCTGGGTATGAAAGGTTCTGTTTCCCTGACATAAATATGGAGTAAACATAAAGAAATCATTGTTTGGATATCTTATTTTGATGAACTGTAGGAGAATGATCCCTTTGGAATTTTGAGTGGGAGGATATATGTGATTGAGGGGGGTTTTGAAACTATGGCTCACTTTCTGATCTGGAAATGCTGGAAGTTTTAAATTTCATGTCTTTAAATATGCATTGAAATTTAGGAGTTCACATTTGCACACATCTGCACATTTTGTATCTGTGTAACAGTTCTGGCTCAGCAAGAAAAGAGGGTCACTGAGCAAAGGTCTATCTCTGTAAGAAGATGCATACAGTGAACATTTGTCAAATATGTGGTCATAATTAACATAATACTGACATATGAAAGAATCCCCTTGGTTTTGTGTGTGTGGGAGAGGGAAGATAGCCTTCAGTGGACCACACAATCTGTTGTTGTTGTTTTTTTGCAAGAAACAGTGCTGTGTGTTACATAGAATACTTTTGAATATAAAATAATAGATAACTGTGAACACAACACAGATTTGCTCATAGTCCTGCTCTACAAATGCATGGAAACTATCTAGAACACGGGGGTCAAATCCGTAGCATCATGTTGTTGTCATGTGGTGTTTTGCAATGTTTTTTCCCTTTGGTGAACTGGGATGGACATGACGTGTGTGCGATGCCTGTTGGCCACCCCGAGTCCTTTGGAAGAGGGGCGGCATAGAAGTCCAAATAAAATAAAAATAAAATAAAATAAATGTATCTGGCCTCGAGCCGCCAGTTTGACACCCTGATCTAGAATTTCCTATGGAAAAAATAATTTTATAGTGCCACAGTAGGGCCTAAGCCTAAAAATACTGACAGAGTGGTTAGCTTTTAAGAAGGCTTTTAAAAAAAAAAAAGTGGGAAAGGAGAAAATTCATTGCCCACCTTCCTCAAAATAGGTGTTCCTGTTCAGACATAACTCATTGTTAACTCCTGGCAACTTCCTGGATTAGTTCCTGCAGTTTTCTTCACATTATTTATTGCCAATGTCTTCTTCCTAGGGCTAAGACAAAGTGTCTGGCCCAAAATCACCTAGTTGGGTGTCAGCCTCAGGAAGAACTACATCTCATAATCTCCTCATTTCTAGCCTGGTGCCTTAACCATTACACGAGACAACTCTCTTTCTTATTTGAAGGAGTGCCTTAACTTTTGTAGTAAGTTGTTAAGCCAGGTTTTTGCCTTGAAAAGTAACATTTTGTAATACTTCAACCAAATACAATCTTTGTGAATAAAAATGGCTGGGTAGGTGTTTCCTATTTCATTCTGACTTTCTTTTTACAGATATAAATCAAATGAGGATTACGTGTATGTCAGGGGACGTGGGCGTGGAAAGTATATTTGTGAAGAATGTGGAATCCGTTGCAAGAAACCCAGCATGCTGAAAAAGCATATCCGGACTCATACTGATGTACGGCCTTATATATGCAAGCTGTGCAATTTTGCCTTCAAAACAAAAGGTACCCAATCAGTTTTATTTTATTTATTTATTTATTTGCTGGACCGATGATGAAATGTCCTCCTGTTGTTCTGGCTTCCATTCTTCAAAGTATAAGAAAAATTTACTTAAACCAAGGAAACTTTTATTTCTGTCAAAGAGCTGGCCAGATCCCCCTTGCCAGCCAGCCTGATCTCAGGAGCTAAAACCAATTGTTAGATTTTATTTCTAAAAATGAGCCTTCATGAAATGCACCACTCCTATTTGAATAAGAGATTGAAGGTTTGATGTGTTTGTCACAGGCCACTCTGTGTAACTACATTAAGACATACAGGTTTCGACCCAGTCTATCTGTCTGCAGAGAAAATGTAGTGGGCATAAAATTACCTTGGCAATTATTACTTTTCTGCTGAAATTGTTGTGGTGCAAATATCAATTGCATCGAGGGGTTGTACATTTGCAGCAGCACGTTGCAGAAATGGAACATTAGCTGTGCCAAGTGGAGAATTCCTAAGCTGTCTTTATGATGGGTCAGTTTCACAATTATTAATAATGCACCATTCCACAGACTCTGGGTGGGCTCCTCCCTCCATGGTGGTATGAATTATGGATGGAGATCTACTAGTACACATACATGGGTACTCACTGCCATGGGGGAGGAGAAGCAGCTTCCGTTTAGCATCTCTGCAAAAGTCCAAGCGATGCCAGAACTGTGTCTTTAATCGATCCCTCCCTTTTTAAAGAAAATAATGCATAATTAAAGAAAAAAAATGCCTAATTTATAATGGTAGAGCCATTGGTGATTTACTCCTGTTCCTAATGACAGTGGGGCAATATTTACTCTCTGTATAGGTGCAGAGGAGGAGAAATCTGCTTAATTTTGCAATATTAATTTTGCAATATTAATATCAACCTCTCAGCAGCATTTGATATTATAGGCCAGAGCTGTTAAACTCCCGGCCCGCAGGCTGGATGAGTTACGTGCTGGCTACGCCCATGCCCGATTTAGCAAAGGGGGAGGAAAGTCCCGACACATCATGTGACGACGCTGTGACGACGTGAGTTTGACACCCCTGTTATAGGCCAACTTTCCCAGGGTTGGTATACACATCTGGTATATCTCATATGTGCTGAGATACTGGGGAGTTGTAATCCAACACATCTGGAGGTCATCCGATTATCAAAATCTTCTGTAAATCTGATACTTTTGCATGCTTAAAGTGTTACATTGAGACTAAATAGTGTGAAGAATCAGTAAATATCTGTAGGGTGGATAACACAATTAACAGAACTATTTATGAACTCATTTTTTTCCAAATATATCTGATCGTTAATTATATTTCAATAAGAACTTGCCTGTTGTAAAAGTTAGTCTAGTTACACCTCAAGGACTTGCAAATTTATTTGGGAGTAAGTTTTCATGTACATACTTGTGTGTAAGGAAGTGGAACTGAATTTCTATAAAATCCTCTTCTTCTACATCCCCATTGGCTTGTCCCATTCATCGTTGAACCCAGTTCTGTGGAATTAATTCCCTGCTCTGTTCAGGAGCATAACCTCTTTGCTAGGCCCTACAAATGCCTTTTTAAAAATAGGCTTTTTGGCTGCTGGGTTTGCTTGAGCCATATAGTTATTATCACCCTTAAAGCCCTATAAGTCTTGGGGCCAGGCTATTTGAAGAACTGCCTCTGTCCTGTTACATCTATCCAGATTAAGGAGGGCTATTTGGTGGAACCATGAAAATGGGCCTTCTCATTAGGTAGTCCTTCTTTATGGAATACTAGCTGATAACCCAGCCTTGCCCGGGTGTATATTTTTGGGAATGCCATCTTGCTCCCTCCCTCCCTCCCTTGTC
>JANHFQ010005838.1:10771-26203 GCA_032468035.1 Aparallactus werneri | reverse complement strand
GCACCAGCGTGCCTACCGTCCCTGTCTTACTGTCTCCATTTACCCATATATACTTTCTTTGTTCATGTTTATAGTTACACATACCTATGTTAACTTGTACATGTTTGACAAATAAAATAAATAAATAATAACATAATCTTTATCAGCTGTCCCAGGTAGACAGAAGACATGAGTAGATGAACTAATTCTACATTATAAGGCTACATTAACAGAATCTTGTCAGTCTGAAAGTACAGTCTTCCTGCCACCACTTTAACTGCTTGACCCATTACGGTGGTCCTTCCTAAATTTCTTTCTCTGTTAAGACACTGGGGGCTCCTGCCTCTTTTATATAGCTCCTAAGCAACATCTCTTCCCCTTGTTCTGCAAGGTCATTCTCACATTCCATTACAATCTTGAAAGCCTTATTTTGTGCTTTATCTCCTTTCCCTTTTATATAGCCCTCTTATTAGCCTTTTCATTATATTATCTTGCTTCCCAAGGATTAAGGAATATTTCAGGCATCTTTGCTTATGTAAGAGTTATTATGTTTTACCTTCAGGATCATTTCCCCAATTTTCTACAAGAATCTGGTCTTTCAAGGGCAGTGCCACCCCATCAAGAGACACAATTGGAGGCACCAGGAACCTGCAATGGACAGTATTAGTATTAGTAGTACTAATATTCTTTGTAACAATGACTTTATTTGGTCATTTATTGTGCAAAACAAAGCAAAAGTAAAATCCCTTTCCTTCATGAGTGAGCTGTAAAGCCTAGGTGGGTACAATTAATTATTATTATTACTACTATTTATTAAAGTTATTTGCTGTCCATCTTCCCAATAAGGTGACTCTGGGCCTAGTGTAAAGTTTCTTGTCCCTTGGATTTTCTAAATTGTATTTAACATCAGTTGTGATGCTTCTATTTCTACACAGAAACTGTGATAGGATGGCATAAATATTAATAATGGCAATGAACAAAATATTTAAAACTGATCTTAGGAGAAAAGGAAAAGTTGTTAGCATAAGAATAAAAAGTATGGAAAATGCAATAATGTAGGAGAAATAAACTGATTACCTATTTAAAGGACAAAGGAAGTTATAATGTATATGAATAATTAACCAAATAATGATTACAAGTATTGTCAGCTGTTCTTGTATATTTATAATACTCTTTCTACATCTATATTTGGGTCTGAAGCTGTACCGGATTACAAAGTAATGGATAGTTAGTTTTCTCAGGGTCAGCATATGTACTACTCAGTTTTACATCTCACATGACAGTTTTATTTGCAGTAATTCTATGTCTAGAAATAAAACAAAAATTAATTGGTGTGATAAATCAAAATTACCATGCATATCTATGAGAAGTGCTTTTAATTTAGAAAAAAAATGAAAATTAGGCAGAACAAAATCAATTTATACTGCCAAATGTAAACAGATCTTACTGGAGTGTAATATGATAGATAATACTAATTTTAGTACCGTATGTGTGAGCCTAGTCTCTAAATAATATCCACTGCAAATGAAAAAAATTACCTAGTTGAAATCTTTTATTCTATTAACCAGTAGGCAGAATTTACAGGCAAGCTGTTTTTATACACTATAATACCACATTTCGTTTCCAAAACACAGATACGTTGAAATTTTTCCAGTTTTATAAGATCAGCTACAATGTTTTGCACTTTTGTAAAATTCTGTATGGCTGAGCTTGACAAACTTACTGAATACTAACAATAGAGTACTTAGTCTGATGAGACTTTTTCATTTTAGTATTAAAATTTTCCTAAGGTCTTAAAAAAGGACTGGTTTGTGTAATTCTCAAGAGCGAACTCTTCTCTTTTGGGATACTGAAAGTTGTTTGTTATTTTTTCCTTATTCCTTTAATTACTTGAGAGACCTATGGCAACTTTGCAATTAGGAAACCAATATAATTGTGCCACTGCCTGTTTTCTGAAATGTAAAATAAACCTCTTACCATAGCTACCTAGGACAGGATTTAATTTCACTTGTGCCATCAGAAGAGACACAACCTCGGACACCTTTTACAGAGTTCACTTCGCTGAATGATGCCTTTAAGCATTTTAGCCAATAGCTTCATCCAAAAGCATTTAAAGGTAGAAACACAAGATTCGTATTTCATTCAGGGCTGACTTACGCATGGATGGGTGGGCTAGAGATGAGAAGCTGTTGTATTCATCATCTGCTTTATTGAGTAAATCTTTTCAGTCGTGCAAATGAGAATAAATTATTTTAGTTATCGGAGAGTATCCTTTTACTGTTTAATCAATATAAGTTTGATTGCAGAGGTCTCATTGTGTCAGTTACCATGAGACAAGTTAAGTATTAAGTTTGATTTAGCGTTACAGTGTCTCATCCATTTATGCAGTCCTAGATGGCTTGTTCCCTTTTTCATGCGAGTGTGTTATCTCAGTAGAGAGGGGGAAATTACTTCCATTAATTTATAGGTCTCTTTAATTTCCCATTGATTAATTTTTGTAGGTAAAATTAAAAACATTTAGGAGTCAATAAAGTAAGAGCAGACTATGCAAGAGACTAACTATATAAAATTAGTACTGTATATGGGTATAGAATATAAGATTCTTTTTCTAAAAATTAGTATGTTATGTAAAGCAATTTCAAATCAAACAGAATAGTTTAAACTATATTTTATATATGAACATTTGTAAAGCTAATGGTAAACTTTTTATTGATAATTTCTAGTGCTTTTAATACATTTGGATGTGAAATGCAACTAGATTTAATTTTTGTTTAAGAAATTTCTTCAGAAAATGTCATTCTTAACCTTACTGCCTGATATTCTTTTGTCTTGTGGTTAGGGAAGGGTCCACAGGAGGTAAAAAAAAGTCAAGATTGCAGCTGAAAGGCATATAAAATGGACAAGGTTTTTATGGTGTCACTCTGGCTGTCTTCTTGATATGTATCCCTGACAGACACCATGTACTTGTTTTGATGGGTCTAAGCAAAATGACCTCTCTTCTTTTAATGGATTAATAACACATTTCATTTTCAGTTGTTTAGTTCAATTCCTAGTTATTCGGCAAGCATTTTTAGCTGCAGAATGTAGACCAGGCCTTTGGCTGTCAAGATTTACAGAAAAAAATTATATTTTTGTCCCGGAAGCTCAGACAAGCATTGGAAGGACACCATACTCTCCTGTAGGTTTAATGTATACACTTGGTACATGCCTGAATGGCCAGAAAGATAAGGAAACTGAAATAGGAGGATTGAAAAAAATGTACTTTTCAGAAGAAGAAAAACCTTTCATGCAAGAAGGAACCTCTGTTGCAAATATTTATATTGGGTCCAGAAGAAAATATTTATATTTATATTGGGTCCAGAAAAAAAACTCTGCAGATTGTGCAAATAGATTAAGGCAGTGGTTCTCGATCTGTGGTATGCAAACCTCTGTGGCTCGTAATGGAGTCACAGGGGATCAGCAATGGCTTGAAGAAATGTTATGATTTAAATTTAAATGAAGTCTTGGTGGTCCGTGGCCATCATCGATGGCCACAAAAGGTATTTAAAGGGGTTCCGTGGTAAAGCAAAGTTTAAGATCTACTGGATTAAGGTTTCCCCCTCCTCATTGGCAGCTTCATTTGTTAATCATGGATAAATGTACACATAGATAATGTGTAGTCAGCAGCCAATATTTCCAGCTTTTTTCTCATCCTCATCTTATAACATTCAGTAGTTAAGAACACCATAGCATGACCTTTTCTGTTTTAAGTATGATCTTAAGTTGGTTCTACTGTTATCTGTCCATCTGGTGGAAGATGTGAGAATGCGAGAGCTAATCTAGACAATACTTGTAAATGTATTTCTACTCCATGAAGAATGATTTCCAAGGATTTTGTTGGGCCATGTCTGTATCATTCAAGTAGTGCTCCTAGATTGGATTATTTTTCAAATTATGTGCAGGGGCCAAGCTGTGCAACAGAATAACATAGTTGGAAGGGACCTTGGAGGTCTTTTAATCCAACTCCCTGCTCAAACAGGAAACCCTATACTGTACCATCTCAGACAAATGCTTATCCAATCTCTTCTTAAAAACTTCCAGTGTTGGAGAACCACAACTTTTGAAGGCAAGTCGTTCCATTGTTAACTGTTTTAACTGTAGCTATACTAGAAATTGGTACTGCGATGGCTTACATAGATACAATACTTTCTTTGAGTAGCTTTCTTGCAATGAAAGTTTTCAAGAAATTGCTCTCCTGAGAGGTTACTTTGCTCCTGCGTATTTCATGTGATTAAAATGAAAGAAGCCAGTCCTTTTTCCTCTATAATCGCCAAGAAAAGGGAGCAGCGATCATATGTGCCACTATGGGATGGTGATGCAAGTTGAACTGGGATCTTCTGCTTTTTTGTGGTTGTTTGGACTTTTTTCTTATACCTTGTATGTTTTGTGGTTGTTTGCAAGTACGGTAGCTGGTATTTCCAAATAAGCTTTTGTCATGTAGGCGCTGGATAGATGTGGCTGATGACAGCAGTCTGTAGAGATTCTCAATCATCCAGGTCATGGCTGTCCCAAAGGTGCTTTTTCAGGAGGCAACTGGATTTCTTGTTTTTTTTCTTTTGAAGACGTTTCTCTTCTCATCCAAGAAGCTTCTTCAGCTCTGACGTGTCCTTCTATTCCTCACTGTTCTGTCAGAGCTGAAGAAGCTTCTTGGATGAAAAGCAAAACGTGTTCAAAAGAAAAAAACAAGAAAGTCCAGTTGCCTCCTGAAAAAGCAGCTGGACTGATGACAATAGAGACTGTCTTGTCCCTTTCCAACTCGGAATTGGAGGAGGGAGGTCTTTCTCTTTTTTGTTTCCATGCGTTTCCCCCTATTTCTTTCACCTTGTATTTTTTTTCTTTCCAGAAAGAATCCATAAGAAATCTGAACAACGCCTTTTTTCTCCGATAATTTTCGGAATTTTGTCTAGAAGTCTCCCTGAGAAGAGGCTGAATTCCAAACATTATCGGAGAAATACCCTCGATCAAGCAGTCTTGAGCTTCCAAAGGCACTTTCTTCTCCCACAATTCACCAACACGCGTGGGGCATTTCTTCTGCGCCGCGGCCTTTAGGTGCCTCTCGAAAGACGCTGCAAAACAAGCGTTGCAGAGAGGGGCTTCCGCGTGGTTCCTGGCCAGAATCTTGTTTCTACAGCACCACGTTTCCATTCATATATTATTCTTAACCGGGGCCAGCTTTCCGACCTTGTTTGTCCGGTAGAGGGTAGCAAGTCCTTTATTTGCTCGATTCTGTTCCTATTCTCTATTCTGCGGGCTTTGAAGCCCTGGAAGCAGAACAGAGGGAGGCTCTGAGGAAGGGCGGCCCAGCCGAAGCTCCTTCCCCTCTTCCCTCGCTTTCCCAATCGAGGAAAGGCATCAAAATAATAGTTTAAAAACCCTTCATTCAGTGTTTATGTTTCTGTTAGACACTGAATGACGGTTTATTTCCGTTTCGGCTAAGTCCTGCCTTCTTTCACAGTTACGCGATTAAAACCGCCTCAGCTTAAAAAAAAAGATCCATTCCAGAACATAATGATCCCGCCCGGATTTTATTTGCCACCTCTCTCTCTCTCTTTTTCTCTCAAACACACATACATATACACGGGCGCGCGCGGTCTTCCTGACGTGGTTGGATTTAAGACTTGTGGCATTTCCTGTTCCCGAGGCTCCTCGAAACAGCTGCTCTGCTTTTCGACTGACAACGCTGGTCTCCCCACCCTCCCCAATCTGTTGCTCCGCTCGTCCCGAGAAGTAGAGCTCCCAGGCCAGACGAGGAGCTACGGACCTCGCCTTTGGCGGGCGGGAGGCGGAGGGAAAAGATAAAAGAAGAAGGAGGAGGGGGGGGGGAAGCCCGGGCGGCTGTTGCGCGTGCTGAGTTGCAGCTTACCTCCCCCGCCCTCCCAGCGCAGCAGCGCGTGGTAGCGGGCTGGATGGGTGGGTGAAAGAAAGTGACAATTTGCAGGGTGGGAGTGGGAAGTCCGAAGCAAGGGCTTCTCTCCGGAGCTTCAGCGGGCAAGCTCGGAAGCCGCCAACCCGAGAAAACTGAGCGACGATGAGTGGCTCTACGAGGAGATGCTGCTGGCCGAGAAATCTGGGACTATGGTGAGGCGCCGCGGAGCAGAAAGGAGCGGGTGTTTCGGTCGCCGGCAGGAATTGGGACGCGGGGGATCCTGGGCTGCCTCTGCCTGCGCGCCGAGGAGGTAAGGAGCGGCTGCAGCAAAGGGGCGCCTTTTTCTTTCCCCCTTTTTGCTTGCAGGAGCGCACAGCTCCTGGGTGCCTGAGCGGGTCTTGCGATGTGCCAATAAAGGATTCTATTTCTTCGCGGGTGCTAAAAAAAACCCTAAACAAACCCAAAGCCAAGTCTTGCTCCCAGTCTCGCTTTTGGGGAAAGAGGAAGCTGGTGGGAAACAAAAAACGCCGAGCTTCGTGAGAAATGAAGTGCGTAGGACACAGTAACAATAGCAACCTTAATTAAGCTCCAGGGCCTCAAACCGATATTTAATATTGCATAAAGGATTAGGGCTTTTTTTAAAAAAAGCCGTTTCTCCCAGCCACGAAAATATTAACGCTGTTCCTCATTAGTTCGCGAAAATGGAGGAAGGGGGAGAATCGTGAAGGTTCGGTTTGTTTCCGAGGTGTGAATGTTACCTGCCCGGGAATTGGAGCACCGGAGGGGGGGGGACCGCGATTCACAAAAAATCTCATTCGGTGCAACCCCCGTCGTGATAAAGACCAGACATGCACTTTGCTGCAGCCAACACGTGTTCGGTTTTCGGTGCATTAAAACCAGGCCCATAGTACTTTCTGGAATAAAACGCTACAATTTTAAAATACTCGTTTAAAACAAAAAAACATACGCGACATACGCGGACACCCCATCCTTAAAAAGAATTGCTATCTCTGTCCAAAAACAATGGCTTTGACTTTAAAAAAAAGGGGGGGTTGTTAAAACATATTGTTAATGGAAGCAACAGTGAGTTTCCTTACAGAATTCAGAGTTTGTAATATAGTTAAAAGTGCTTGAATTCATAAGGCCTACAGTAAAAAAGGGTTAACAAGAAGAATTTCCATTTTGGGTTTTTTTGTGTGAAAAGAAACATGGATGGCATAATGTATATTTTTTTACATAATTGCATGGTTGCTTGCCTTTCTTTTGTTTTCTACAGTGTGTCCTAATGATTTTAATTTATTTTTTGAATCAATGGCAGATAATATTAAAGAAAATATTAAGGCTTGCTTATGACTTTTGCATTAAACAGCAAACATGCAATGTATCCTCTAGATCTTTTTGATGAAATATTTTTTTCTTTGATTTGAACGCCACAGCACATTAAAAATAAATCTCCCTTGTGCAGTACAATATACTTGAAAATAAATTGGAAGATCTTGGAATGCAACCCTTGAAAAGTAGGGAATATATGGTTTAGATCTGAGGGCCAGTGTAACTAATATTTTGTACACAGCCTGGGCTAGACCTGGATGGCCTGAGAACATTACTACATTTTGTTACAGTTTAGTTTTATTAGTAGGACTGATAGCATGTCAGGGGAAGTTAGTTTTTCACTTAGCAACGGAGCAATTAAGATTCCTAATGAAGTGAAAGGTAGATTTGGTCAGACCTAATTGTTCTTGGCAAGCAGAGCTCTTCTGTAGAGCATGAAACGAAGAATCTAGTGGGTGCTCTTCCTTTCAGTCATTTGTGGTGATACTGGCTGAGAGGAGCCCAAGGGGATGATGGATGGTCTGTTTAAATTTAAGTTATACTTTCCTCTGATGTCTTGGAATGCTTCTACAATAGAGGCTAACAAAGAAAAATGAATTACAGATGGGTTTTTCCTGTTTTTTATGATTATTCCTTGGAAATACTTGATAATTTATAAGATGCTGCTCTTTTTGTGAATGGCAGTTTTCATTCCTCCAAAACATTTGCTCTTCGCTTATAATTATGGTGGCCCAACATAAGCTCTACATACTACATGATATGATGTAATGCAGGATCCAATCTGGGTCGATCACTGGGACTAGAGGTTTAGATTTCCGAACCTTTCTGTAATGTGCTGTAATTTTGTGAGGCTGATCCACTGAAGGAGACACAATCTGAAAACAATTGCACAATTTTTCTTACTTGTGTGTTTGAAGCCTCACCTCCATTTATAAGCACATAGCCACAGAGGGATAGAAGGGCAAAATCAGCCTGGCGGCATTGCGACACAAGACTTGCTTATTTTCATGTGCATTGTGATATGACATTGTATGCACATACAAAACAGGTGGCCCTTGTACAACAAATGTACTGCTTTTGTCATTCTGATGAAAGCAGAAACCTGCAGAAGACCATTAATGAATCTTATAGGAGAAGGCACAATGTCTAAAATCTGACATGCTGTTGACTGGCCAGCTTTCATAGTTCCCAAAACTATAATGAGTAATTTAATTATGGTTTATGAACACTATTAGATGATGAGGATAGTCACACTACTTTGTGCTTAATCTGTTTTTTATTTAATGAAATTATCAAGGCTATTTTGAAGAAGATCAGTTTCTCAGATGGGTTGAAAATATCCTGGCCTAAGGCCCTTTGTCAAAATAATGCCCATGTTATGAAATTATCTACTAAATAGATTTTTAAAAGGAATTTGGTTCATTGTTTGAGTTGTAGAACAAAACAAAATATTCAGTGGGATGGCTGAGACTAATGAACTTTCAAAAGGAAAAAGGAAAACACTATTATTGTTGGGAATAGTACTCTAATAAGTAAAATTGGATATTACTTACCGTAGAAGAGGGTGGATGTGTATGAAAATAGGTCTCATGATATTTTTAATTACTTTCATACTGTCACCTTTGAAATATAGTAGATGCCTGGTCTTGGATTCTTACAGAATAAATCAGAAGGATACGATATAAGGAGAGCCAGTTTGGTGTAGTAATTAAGGCATTGGATTAAAAACTGGGAGACAATGTTCTAGGTCCCGCTTCAGCACAAAGCAAGCTGGGTGACTTGAGCCAGAGACTTTCTCTTCTAAGCCCTAGAAAGTAGGCAAGCACAAATCACTTGCCAAAAATTCTTGTCCAGGCAATCACCAGGAGTCAACTCTGAATTGAAAACAATAACAAGCAAAACAAGGATATAAGAGCAAAATCTGTGAAAATAGGATTTAAACAGGAAATGTTATAATCTACTTCTTGTATTATTTTCTGCAGAGTACAATACATACGATAGAATAAATCGCAAGGGCAAGAGCAAAGGTGGTTTCAGAACTGCACGTAATTCATGTTGGAGCTCTGATATAACCAAGGCCAAATTGGTTGTAGCATTACAATACAGCATCTGGGAATTTAAATCAACTCTGCGATCTACCTTTAATCACTCCATTAATTCAGTACAATTAAAAAGCATGGCCCCTTCAGCAGAGAAAATAGAAAATAGCAGTAACTGACAGGTTCAAGAAGTAGAAAGACAAAATTCTACTATTGTGGAGTAGATTCCCATAGCCTACCTTTGAAAGTCCCCTGGGAGCAGGCGGCATATAAATCGAATGAATGAATGAATGAATGAATGAATGAATGAATGAATGAATGAATGAAAACAGTGTTTCTTGTAGTTGGTGATTTGCTGTTAATTTTTAAATGTGACCACATTCTACACATAGAGAATAAAAAATATTTATTTTTCATATTTGGATGTTGCTGATTATTTTGCAAACTCTATGTTGGCCTGATAAAGGTATTCCTAATATAACATTTGGAATATTTCTTATGACTATCATGGTACTCTTTGGTCTGATAGAAAGCTGAATTTAACAGCTCAACAGGAAGATTTTTCCTTGGAAATAAATAATTTTCTATCATTTGAATCTGAGACTTCTGTTCTTGGTAGGTATATCCTCAGTGCTTGTTTTCCTCTTTGCCTCTGGTTTTCTTTATTTTGACTTAAGCACTATCTAAAATAATATAAAATACAAAAAGTTTAGTTCCTTTCAACTTCTGTCCGAGGAGGACTGAGGAGTTTTGTGGGTTTGGGGAGATAATTCTGAATAACTGCTTTAAAAATGTTGCAATGAGTATTTTTCTTTTTTCATCTCAGAGGACAGAGTTTCAATGCTGCCTAAAACCATCGCTCTTGGCATAGCTTAACTTGAATGTTTGTGGTTTTCCCCACACACATTTCTTCTTTAGACTATGACCAAATACAGTCTCCACCACTTCAACACCAGCCATTTTTGTCTCCATCTGTTTAAAAAAAGATGCTTAAAGTTCCTCTGAGAGAGAGATGAGTGGAGATTATATTTATTTATATACTACGTGTGTGTAGTAGTTTCTTACGGTATTTAAAATTTCACATGGTTTAAATGACCTTTGTGTTAGCCTAATAAAGGCTCTGCCTATTATATTTGGAATGTTTCTCAACAAGTCTTTATGCAATAGAAAATTATAGCAGCATTATTTATTAAACACTTGTATATCATCACAGTCAAAAAGGACTTTCAGTAGCCCATATAAAAATACAATGTAAAACATACTCTAAATAAAAATTAAAAATGAACCAACATTACAAAAATAGAGAATGAAAGATGACAACAACCACTCAAATCAGGGGAAGGCTCACTACCCAAATAAAAATCAACTTTACCCAGGCTTGGAGAGCAACGCTATAGAGGCTTGTGGAAAAGAGCCAGCCAAATTGAGGCTATTCCAGTTGTGGCTATTCTATAACATTGGTGCTACAACAAAAAAAAAAGGAATACTTCCTTTGTCTCAGTTTCTTGCTGATATTAAAAGGCACCAAAATATCTAGCAAGACTAGGAGAAGCACACATTCCTCCATCCAGATCCTAACACAGGTCATCCAGGAGAGTGACTGAGGCCATCTCCATCTCAAAACTGGCCCTGGGCCTAATTGAAAAAAGTCCACACAATCTGTTTCCTTTAAAGGGCCGTAATGTTGATCCACTGCCATCATTTCAATAACCTTCCCCCAACAGGGAAGGTTGGAGCTGATCGGTAATTGTCAAATGCTACTTCAGGGGTCCCCAGCCCCTAGTCCATGGACTGGCACCGGGCCATGGCATGCCAGAAACCAGACAGCGCAAACAACCGAAGCCCCAGCGCAAACAACCGAAGCAAGCAGCACATGAAACCATACCCCTTCCAGTCCACCGAAAAACCTATCTCAACAGAACTGGTCCCTGGTGCCCCAAAGGTTGGGGGCTGCTGTGCTGCTGGATCTGGGATGGTATCTTCAGGATGGAGTCTCAAGATAGCAGAGAAATATGATGCTCCCGTTAGCACTAAAGACTGTCCATAAGGAATCAAAGCTGTAGCAAATTCTAATGACTTAATTGGCAAAATGTTGTGTAAACTAATCATAGCAACCAGGTGGCAAATCATAAAATTGTTTTTTTCTCCTGCAGGGAGTTCATTACTCTAGACAAAGCCGCTTAAGTAAGCATGCTTTGCCTTACTTATCACCATAATGTCAGGCCAGACTTGGACACATACCCATGCCTAGTTGGATTTATTTCTAGTTGTCTTCTCCACCTTATTAGTGAAGAACAATATTTTGTCATCTTAGCAAAGCTGAATAATGCTTAAAATATTAATGTAGAGACATTCACAGCCAGCATGATTATCTTGGCTATCAGTATTAGAGGTTCTAGGTGATTTTGGTTTAATTTTCGTTTCTCTATCTTGTGATGATTATCTGTTCTAACGTTCAGCACTGAATGTGTTTGGTTAGCCTAGTTTTTCTCTTATATAGAATTGGCAGATACCAAAGGACATCAAGCACAACCCTTTGCATAGTGCAGGATTTATACTGTCTCCAATTCATGACTATTCAGCCTTTTGTTTGAAAATCACCAATGAAAGAGAAAAAAAAACATTGTGGTAACCTGTTCCACTGATTCATAGTTCTTAGTATCAAAACATACTTTATTAGTAAATTTATTTTGGAGACAGGATAAAATCATTCAAGTATAGGATATATAGTAGTTAAGTTATGGCTTTTTAGAAGCCTGTAGGTATGAGTAGGTATAGTCACTGACAACATAAGCCTAGATAACTGATGTGAAAATTTGTTATTATCACTACAAGGGGATGGATGGAATTTAAAATAAACCAACCATTTTGGTCTGACCTAAATTTAATTGTGACTCTAGGCAAAGGGATAGCACTACATCAGAATTAACACCATTGATTTAGAAGGACACAGAAAATGAATATTGCCTCTATTCTTGTAGTTAGTCATTACACTTTTAATGTGCCATTTAATCCGTGTCAATGAACCACATACAGTAGATAGATTTTCTTCATGATGATCTGTTCCCAACCTTGTTCTTCAAGACCTTCAGGCATGTATCCATCACTATTTTAATTGAGTTGGTTGTTGGTTGTCCTCTTCTTCTGTTTACTATTACATTCCACCACATTATAGATTTTTTTCAGGGAGCTAAGTCTCAAAATATGTCCCAAAAATGCAATCATTTGAGCCCAGTCATTTGTGCCATAATTGGACTGGTTTGTTCTATGAGCCATTTGTTTTGTTTTATTGCCTATTTCTGGACAGATTACGAATTTTCTCCAGTACCAAATTTCAGAACGGTCAACAATTCCATTCTTATTCTAAGTCCAGTTTTCACTACCATAGTGTGTCCCAGAGAGTACCATTAACTGCATTATTTTGATCTTTGAGGTACAAATATATCACAATATTGAATATTTTTACAAGGCTTTTGTTACTATTATACCAAGTGCTATTCTGCAAAATATTTCTGCTAATTCTTTTACTGTTGACTATCAATCTTAAAAAGCAGACACTATCTACTACATCAATATCTTCATTGGATTCTAGGGCTGTCCTTGGTTTGGCTTTCTTTACAGATAATTCTAGCCCACTTTGCTCTTTGACTTTACAATTGTAATTTTCAGATTATTTGCATTTTCAGCTAGTGTCCTCAATTATTAAATAGGTCTTAACAAAATCTTTCCATTATTTAAAAAAAAGATTAAAGAGAAGGTAAAAAGGCATCTAGGTTTATTGTACTGCCAAATAGTATGCATTAAAATTATGCACACCATAATGAGAGACTGTCAAAAAAATTAGATGGTCTTGAATTTCATGAAAAATTAGGCAAGAAGTTGTTGGGGCTTCTTGGCTAGTCGGGAGTGTCTGGTTATGGGAATGCACGTATTTCGTAGAAGTTTAACCACTATATACAAGTTGTTAACTAAAGGTCTTTGAGGTATTCATGCCAAAATGGCAACAGCTTTGCAGATGCCTATAATCATGGGTCTTAAAATAGGGTTGCAGATGTTTTGTAACGTGGACTCCCATACTTTTCCTTGATAAAAAATTAGAGTCACAAAAATCGGTATAGTCATATTTACAAATCCAAATTTGTGCTGTAGAGATAGCAATCGAAAATCTATACTGTAGAATTACAAAGGTGGAAAGGACTATTTAGGTCAAGTCCAAGTCTTGCTAAGTACAAAAATCTAAATTAAAGCATCCACAAACAGATGGTTATCCAACTTTTTGAATGTATCAGTAAACAGCATACCATCTCTCCAGCAAGTTGATTGTTGATTAAAGTAATTGCTATTAGTGTTTATTGTAACTTTAATTCATTATTACATGCCCTGCATTTTAGAACAAGAAAGAGCAGTTCTTGATCATCTTCTGTGTGACATTCTTTTAAGTATTTAAAGAGTGTAATTCCATCTGTTTAGTTTTCTTTTTTTTTTTTTGCATGGCTAAACATACACAATTCCTTTAATGTCTCTTTCTAGAACTTGGTTCTAATTTTCTGATTAACCCTACTGACCTTGAATCTTTTTCCAGTTGCTCCAAATGCTTAAGCGTGGTTCCCAGAACCTTAAATTATTTTTTAAATTTTTTTCTGTCTCATCACATTACTGCCTCATATTCAATTTTTAATCAACTATTATTCCAAGATCTCAGCAGATGATGTCACTTTGCTGATCGGAGCCTGTAAGACATGCAGGGCCAGACCAGATCAGTACTTTGATGGAAGACCATCAGGTCTGTAGATCAGACTGGGGAGTAAAAGAACATCATGGAAGAATGCAGTGGCAAATCTGCATTACAGTGTTTCCAAGAAGATTGTATGGTTGCATGTGGATTGTTGGACCACACCTTATTCTTTACCTGCACGTTGAGTTTCTGTTTCCTAAGTGAAGCACTTAAATTTGTCTCTGCTTAAATTTCATTTTTTTTAAAATTTTCAGTCACTTCTTTAATCTGTTAAAATAGTTCTGAATTTTATTTATTTTTCTTCTCGCATATTAGTATCTTTATTAATTCCCACTTTACTGATATGGGGCATCAAAGAAAATTTTAAAGTGTAATAATTTATTATCTCAAGATGAGAATGGTAAGACTATATGAA
Organism: Aparallactus werneri; assembly: GCA_032468035.1. Lineage (NCBI taxonomy): Eukaryota > Metazoa > Chordata > Lepidosauria > Squamata > Lamprophiidae > Aparallactus > Aparallactus werneri. The sequence continues at coordinate 11,798 of JANHFQ010005838.1, read as the reverse complement.
TTGATGTAAAGAAGGTTAACTTTATTTTGCAGTTTACTTTTATTGTATATGAACAGTTCAATTCATCATAACATTTTAACTTCTTTTTTGATTAAAAATATTTTTAGGTGAATTGATTTAGAGATATTGAATGAATTGATGGACTGTTCTTTTATTGTTTCTCACTTTAAAAATGATAAGATGCCCAGAATCTTATTGAGGAAACTCCCAAACTAAATTAAGTTAAAGATGCGTTTGATTTTCTATACAGCAAACTTTTGCTTTAAATAAAACAAAATTTATGTGTACATTTCTTGCTGTCTTCTAACTGTGTTGCATAAATACTATGAGATCTTCTGGTCTCCTTTGGAATATCCTCAGAAACATGAATATTTGTATAGGCGTCAGTTCGAATCATTTACTTTTGTCCTAGTTTTAAGGAAATAAAAATGACCAGAGTAAAGATGAAAAAATACATACAAGTATTGTTGGAGTTAGTGGTAAAGAGAAGACTATCTAATTCCCAAGAGGGCCTGAATCATCTTAATTTGTCTCCCCCACTGACTGGAAAAACAATTTGGTAGTTATGTGAAAGATGCCTTTTAGTTATTTACATCTCTTGAGACTAATAAAAAGCCCTTTAATGTTTTATTCATTTACAACCAGGTTATTGCTTCATTGATTGCTATAACCAAAGCGGCTTTGACATTCTATGGAAGTCAGGAATGTATAGGTCTTATTGCAGTTATTATAGGAAGGAATGTGTAGGTCTTATTGCAGTTATTATAGGAAGGAATGTGTAGGTCTTATTTGGAATCATCTCTCTACAACAGGGGTCCTCAAACTTTTTAAACGGGGCCGATTCATGGTCCCTCAGACTGTTTGGGGGCCAGACTTGCTGGGTGGGTGTGGCTAGATAGTCATGTGACTGGGTGGGTGTGACCAGGTGGACGTGGCTAGGTGGTTATGTGACTGGGTAGGCGTGGCCAATTTAGCAGTCTATTTTGCCTTTGTCCTTCCTAAGCTGTACTAAGTACTTGCTCCTGGA
>JANHFQ010005834.1:19579-30343 GCA_032468035.1 Aparallactus werneri | reverse complement strand
TAACTATCAGCAGCCAACTCTTGCTCATAAAGTGAAACCCTTTAGCAGAGAGGTCATTTAAGCTCTCCAGAAAGTGGATGGGCATATTTGGGCTACAAAATTCTGAGCTAAAGGGACAAATTAACCAAATATATAGGGGACTCAGGTTCAAGCTTCCCAAGCTTGTCAGGATCACAATAAAATTAGTATATGTCACAGATAAAACTTCAGTAAACTTCAAGCCTTGTTATTAAATCTTGTTATCATGAGAGAAAACTAAAACGAATTGGAGGATCCACAACTCTACCTCCATTAAAAAAAAAAATCTTACTCTCAGTGAACAATCATGTGCCTTGGCCACTTCAAAGGAATGCAAAAGCACCAAAGATGCTTTTTCAAGAGGCAACTGGACTTTCTGGAAACCAATTAATATGATCCAGCAGGTGCAGAGGTATTTCACAAGAACAGTACTTCACTCCTCTACTCACAATAGAATCCCTTATGCCACCAGGCTTGAAATTCTGGGCTTGTACCATCTGGAACTGCACTGCCTCAGGGCCGATCTAAGCATAGTACACAAAATTGTCTGCTACAACATCTTACCTGTCAATGACTTCTTCAGCTTCAACTACAATAATACAAGGGCAAACAATTGATACAAACTCAAGGTAAACCGCTCCAAACTTGATTGTAGAAAATACAATTTTAGCAACAGTGGTCAATGCCTGGAATGCTCTACCTGACTCCATTGTTACAGCCGCAAACCCTCACAACTTTAACCTCAAACTGTCTACCGTGGACCTCACCCCATTCCTAAGAGGTCCATAAAGGGGGTGTGCATAAGTGTACCAGTGTGCCTACCGTCCCTGTCTTACTGTCCCAATTTACCTGTATTTAGTTCCTTTGTTCATGTTTATGTTTATACTTATACCTGCTATCTTGTACATGTTTGACAAATAAATAAAATAACAACAACAACAACCATGACCTGGATGACTGAAGAATCCCTATAGACAAGAGATTCCTGTGCTCAGTGAACTGACAAAGTACCCTTTCCCATCCAGGGGAAGCAATCCTTACATCAATTTGCACCGATTAAAGATACCAGCTGGTCTCACTCATCTCACAAGATATCCTAAGGAAATCATTCAGATTTAAGGAAAGATCACATGCCCCCAGAAAGGCAGTAAAAAAATCAGACAGAATGCCAAGCTTGCATGTTGCCTCTTGGAAACACACCCCAAAAGGACAGTGTCAGCAGTATAAAAAGCTTAAGACAACCCTTCCCCTTTAAGAAAGTCAAGCCCCTCCAGAGAAGCAGCTCTAGGTAGTCTGGACATACTACCAAGCATCAACTGCTGTTACAATGTAACATGGTGTGGGCTTACCCAGAGAGGCAGTTTCTGAAAACACTTAAAGATAAGCAGATAGGCTAGAAACACACTGGAATGTTTCCTTATCATTTCACAATTGAGGAAGAACAACTGTATCAAAAGTCATGGAACTACAGTGAAAATCTTCCCCCATCCTGTCCAAACTAAATCTGTATAGAATTGCATCTATAGACTCTACAATTGTGATAAATGCTTCCACTTCTTAAATGATAGGCAATGAAAAGAAGCGCAATTCAAATTTTAGCTCATGGGATAGAGATTGCATTAGACAGCTGCCAATTTCCAAGGTTTGACCTGATTGAATCCAGCGGAGCTAAAAATAATATGAGATGAGACAATAGGCAATTGGAAGGCTAATTGTTTCTGGATAAACCATTCTCCCATATAATGTGCCCTAGATTTAGCAGTCTTTCAATCTGTAGCTATGCTCATCAGATTCCAAAAATGTGGTCTAAAATAAGCATCTGATTAATGATTTAATGGTATTAAGCCATTTGTCATAAAATGTATTTTCTCATTCCCCTGGCAGCTGGAGAAACTTTGTTAAGGAAAAACTTTGCTTGTATTTGGGGAGAAGGGGAGTCAGGGATGCAGCGATATGTAACCTGGGAAATGGCCTTCCCTCTGAGATATGTCAGGCCTAATCTTTGATGCATCTTAAGTGGGTTTAAAATCCAATCATTTTATGCTGCCCTTTGCCAGTCACTACTCCTGCAATATCTGCTTCATAATGGTTTGTATTTAGTTGTCTTACCTTTATTGTAAACCTCTTTGACATTGCTTATGATCAGTACCAGAATGTAAGCATTTTTAATAATTGTATAATGATTAATGCCTACATTATTTATTTTATTTAGTTTCCATAACTAAATGACAAGTTCCTGTTTCTTCTCCAAGTTATTCTGATACTGTATAGCACTGTTCCTTAAACCTTTTTCTCTCAGTTCTCACTTTTAAAAATTATGGAGGACCTGAAAAGAGTTTTTGTTTGTATGGGTTATATTTCTTGATATATACTATATTAAAATTTAAATTGATGCATTTGCTGCCATTACTGTTTTTCATGATTGTTTAATATTTTATTACTATCTTGTTACCCAGCTTTGCCTGCGTTTTTGTCAGTGCGCAGCTCCTGGTGGATGCGGTGCTCCCTCCTCCATCCCTGCTGGCTCTGGTGCAGTCTTCAGCAACTCCCGGCAGGCGCAGCACTCCCTCCTCCATCCCTGTTGGGCCTGGCACAGTCTACAGAGCTCCCTGCAGTCTGCAGAGCCCCTTGCACATGTGCAGTAACATGTGTTGGTGGGGGTCAGCAGTTTGGCAGCTTTTTAGGGGGCACAAACTCATTGATGGCGTGTCTAACCCCCTCCCCACAGTGTTCATCTACAGAGGCCAAGCTATCTACGTGGCAAGTTTGGGCAAGATTGGTGCAGGCATGGAAGAGTGTATAGGGCACATACACTCCCCTCTGTTATATATATATATAGATTTCTCAATGCAGGCTGGCAAATCATTTTGTGTGCTTGTACTACACTTTGAGAAATGCTTCTGTGTAATAGTCGCAAACATCCCTGCAAAATGCAACTCTAATGCATTTGGAATGGAGAAGTCTAATTTTCACTCTCCTTTGTGGCTCACAAACAACTAGAGAGAGACTGAGAAGGTAGAGAGAGACACCCACGGACAGCTGAGTCCTTTATGATAATTATGTGTTTCTCCCCAGGAAAACTTGTGGAAAATTGGATGAGTAGTCCGTTGCTGTGGAGTGACACTGTGTTAAGTTGGTCCTTCTGTAAGAAGTGACAAATAAGTACTGAGAATAGATGATCAACATTCGGTACAAACTACAATATATCCATGTTCTAAATAAATGAGTGGAAATCAGTGTCTGAGATTGAGTAATCACGAACATTTGGCGTTCCTACGACCTTGTCTATAAATGGTTATGTTCCATTAAGAGCTACAGTAAATACAGATAAGATTAGGTTACCTACTTCTTCAGCCCCACTCTTCTCTCATTTCTGAAACTTGCTCTCTAAGGTTGCAAGGAGTTTATTTACGTGTATGTTTATTTATGTGTATGTGTATGACTATAAGCATTTTAGCATCTAGGCAAATGTATGGAAATTATTACATAAGAATCAGTTGCCATGCTGCAAAACAGCACAAGTCTTTTCCATATGAACAGAAAAAAAGCAGTTGGGTTCAGTTCAGTGATTCTTTGATCCTATTTCCTACGACGGTGCAAAGCTTGGTTCAGAGTTTTGATCAGAAGGAAATTTGAATTTCATGAATGGAGGTTGTTATATATGATGAGGGGAAGCTTTGCTTAGATTTGTCTTGTGTGCTGGTTGTACCCATTCTTGGCCTGGAGGCCTCAGCTCACTGTCACTCGTGCCTTGGTCACTTCCTGACTAGTATACCACAATGTGTATACTGTGGAGCTGCCCCTGAGGAACACTTGGAAGCTTCAACTGATTTAGAAGGTGGTGGCATGTACAGTTTGGAGTGCTCTAAAGTTTGTCTGTGTGATAGCAGTGCTGTGCAAACTACACTGGCTTCCAAGGGCAAATTAAAGTTACTGGTGATCAGCTTTAAAGCCACACATGGCATAGGGTCAGGTTACTTGTAGGACTGCCTAATGTCCAAGTGTTTCTACCTGTTTCACCAGATGCAATTGGGTAAATCCTCTCTGCTAAACAGTGTCATCTTGTGGCTCTGAGGAGACACCCCTTTTCTGGTACAGTGCTCACCCTAGACTTTTAAGACCTGACTTTTTCTCCAGGTGTTATAACCAGAGGAACTTGGAATACATATGTTGTTTTGTGAGTTTGTTATATGGTGCCCTGGTTTTCTTTTGTATTGGATTATTATATACTGTGTTTGTTTGTTTGGGTGTGTGTTTCTTTTTATACGGTTTTTCATATAAATTGTTCTCTGGGCAGAAAACAATGATATTAGAATGATGACTTTTCTAAATAATTACATTTGTAGATTCACCCAACTCAACTGATTCGAAGTAACAGAATAAATTACAACCATTTTAAAAAAAATGCAATAGTCATATCAGAATAAAAAGAACAGAAATAAAAAAAGAGATGAGATTATGTTACCCCACAGTATCCTTTTACAAATGTTACCTACTTTGGTGCTGCACCCTGTGATCATAGCACCGGCATACCAACCAATAGCTATTTCTTTATTTGCACCTATTTATATACCACCTAGCTGTCAAGACTCTGGACAGTTTACAGAGTGAAGCTAACACCTACTTCAGCGGGACTTGTAATGGGATAAAAAATCAGTGTAAACAAGTACACTGTCAACTCTGAAGCAAACCTGGCTGAAGCCACCTTTTCCAGCCTCATATTGGTAGTTGCCATAAATCTTGAGAGGAGGAAGGGAGGGGGGAAGTAGATAGACCGACTACCAGTCAAAACAAAAAGTTTTCTTGTGGGAAACTGTCATCCCAACAGATGGTGAGTGAAGGAAGAGAGGAGTGACCAAGCAGCCTCCCAGCTACCTTCATTGGAGAATGTGACCGGTGACACCTGGGAAAGGGAATATTTGTTCTTTTAATTAGGGGAAAACCACAGGAACTTTTAGAGTTGGTTTTCACTAGCTATGCCAATTTGAGGAATCTACCTGCCTCAGAGTTCTGCTTTTGGTGAATGTGTTACTCGGAACATTGACATACATACCTTTGTTTCAGAGCAGTGTTCTAACAAATGAATAAAACTAAAAGAAAGCTAAATAAAACTTCCCCTTAAAAATAATTTCATCAAGAAATTTTACAAAGCAGGCCTTCACTAAAAACAGGTTCTAAACTATAGTCAGATGTTACAATACAAAGACAAGGACAATTGGTGTAGACTAGAGCCTATTTCACCAAGGGAAAAATTCTTTATAACAGCGGTCCCCAACCTTTGCAGCTTTGAAGCCCATCCTGGGGGGGGGGGGGGGAGGGAAGATAGAGAGGAACCAGGCTGCACAAGAGGTGGGATGGCATGCACATGCACATGCACCTCAACCTGTGTGAGAGGAGGTCTGGTGCGCATGTGCATGTGCGCACAGTTCAACTGCAAGTTAACTGCACATACGTGTGTGTGTGTTCTGGCCCACTGTTTATGTGAGTTGTGCTGCACACTGCATGCACTGGCCCACCTCTTGCACGGCCTGGTTCGGAATAGGCCATGGCTTGGTAGTGGTTAGAGGATAGGGATCCCTGGTGCATAACACCAATAGCTGCTCAAATTTTGAAAGTGAAAAAAATCCTTATTAAAATACTCAGATGAATAAAGGTCTATCAATGTTTGCTAACTCTAATCCTTTTCCTATTACTGATATAGAGGAGGAAGGAACAGATTTCATATATATATGAACTTTACTTATTATTTCTAAAAGTATAACTAAAAGAGGGAAATGGTGTCAGGCTTTTAATAGTGTGTTTTCATAGCCTATGAAAAGTAGATTTCTGATATTTCTCATGCTTCTGTTTCCTTTTTTCATAGTTGTTATTAGTTTATCAAAATAGAGAACACAGAAATACAGAGAAATGAAAGTAATGGGAAAATACAGAATACAGAATAAAAAAGTAGGAAGAGACTTTGGAGTCTTTTAGTACAACGAGTCCCCAGAGCGGGATGGAGCCCATTAAATGGCTGGTATGAATGTATGTTGTCGCTGGGATGGTTTTTTTTATTTGATTACTTTTATTATTTTTATTATTATTTCTTTTATATTGTTCTTTTACATCCTGTAAGCTGCCTTGAGTAGCCATATGTGAGGAGGTGGCAATATAAAATTTCTAAATAAATAAATAAATAAATAAATAATAAACCCTCTGCTCAGGCAGGAAACCCGATACCATTTCAGACAAATGGTTGTCCAATCTCTTAAAAACTTCCACTGTTGGAGCATTCACAACTTCTGGAGGCAAGTTCTTCCATGGGTTAAATGTTCTATTAAATTATTCTATTCAGCCCCTATTTAATTGTTCTATTAGATAGAGGAGGAAAATGGGAGGAGGAAAAAGTGTAGGATAAAGTGGAAAAGAAAAAGAAAAGCATTGACCTCTGACTGCTTTTGCAGTAGAATAGAGTAATAACATACAACCTTGATTTTTTTTACATAATAATATATACTAGCCATTTCTAGAACAACAAACCTATCTAATCAGCAAAACCCAAAATCAAAGTTTCATTTTTTCCACCACAAGCACAAAATCAAAAAGCCATTTCCAAGTAGAAACAAAATTAGTAGTTGTATTCTTTTCTTTAACCAAAGCTGTCAATTTAGCCATCTCTGCCAACTCCATCAACTTTTGCAGCCATTTGTCCATTGTAGGAATCAAAATATACTTCCATTTTTGTGCATAAAGTATGTAAAGCATATGTTGCTGTCAGCATATATAACATCAAAGTTCCATTTTTTTCCAGTTCTTTATCCATTAACCCTAAAATATGGTTTTATCTTTATATTCACTTTAAAAATCTTATATATTAAAATGTGAATCCTAATCCAGTATTTCTTTGCCTTGTCACATGTCCACCACAAATGGTAAAAAGTTCATTTTTTACATTTATATTTCCAATGTTCATTCAAGGTACCTTTATACATTCTTGACAATTTTCCATTGATACCAATGCTACATCATCTTTTTCTTTTAAATTATGATTTAATGTAAATTTTAAACCTTTCATCTACTTGTTTTCTCATTGTTTAAGTATTATATTATATCCAAAACTCTTTGCACATTGAATCATACAATGCTTTACATACTCATTCTCCAAGTTTAGTTTCAATAGCAATTTATAAACCTTATCATTAATCAGTTTGTCACTACCACACAATAGAATTTCCAATTCATTTTTTACAAAATCAAATCCATAACTTTAAAAATCTAATTTAAATTTGAATCTTTTTAAGTGTAAGTATGAAAACCTATGGCAAAAACACCCTTCTAATTTCAACTCCTCTTTAGATTTGAGAATAGGGTCACCATAACTGAGTGATTCTGTTTCTTGATCTGTTCTACCTTGAAGGGTTGACAATATCCAGATAACCAATAGATAGCAAGATAAATACACAGAAAATTCTAATATTACAATATTTTGTACAGTAGTCAAATGGAATTTTTTTAGTGTGGGTAAATTTGTTACCATATTTATATTGCAAAGTTGCAAAAAGAACAATATAAACATATACCTGGTTATTCAGAAATACATCCTATTGTGATTGTGAGGGTTACTCTCCAATAAACAGATTAAGCATTTCAGTTATAATCAGTGTAATTGATTCATTGATTTAAGCCTTTTCCTGAGTTCAATTTTGTTGTAGAAAAATAGGATATAAATAATCTACTAAAGCAGCAATACTCAATTTACATCTGTGTAAAAAAGGAAATACTTTTAAATTTAGGTAATTGGACGAACTGCTAATTAGTATTTTTGCCATGTTTTCTAGCAATGGAATAGGGGCCCCATGAGGGAATACAACCTACCCATCCTTTTCTTGTTTTAATTGAGCTCTGAAATCCAGTTGGCACCTGCTTTGTATTAGGCCTGTGGGATATGGCTTGAGCTCCTTAACGTGAGGTACTTTGCATCTCTAGGGCAGAGGTGTCAAACTCATGTCATCATGTCATTGTCATGTGACATATCAGGTTTTTTTACCCCCTTCGTTAAAATTGGGTGGGCATGGCCAGCACGTGACACATCTGCGTGCCACCCTTGCTCTAGGGGATGAAGATACAATGCAGTTCCTTTTGATAAAGTACTTTGTGTCACTTTCTTATAGCTGGAAGCCTTCTCTGATGTTCTTAATACTTGACTTCCAACTAATGGAAGTTTCTATGGGCAATCCCATGTTGCACACTGGAGTCACTCAAAACAAAAAAATAAGGGAACCCTGTCACACCTTCAGAAAAGTACAAGCAATATGGGGAAATGCTGAGGGGATCTCCAAAATTGTCTGAAACAAAGCAACACAGTTAGTTTGCTTCAGTTTTAGAATTAAGGAACCACTGCTATTTTGCAGATACAGTAGCTTAAGGGATTTTCATGAGAATGAAACATTTGTTCAAAGCTTCACCCAGCCATAGTGAAGACCCTAACCACAGATCTAAACTAATCTGTAAAGATCTCTTTTAGCCATAATGTGATGTACATGTTTTACTGTTTTAATGTTTTTATCGTATAATTATAAATTTTTAACTGTATAATATTGTATTTTATTGTTGTAAGCCGCCCTGAGTCCTACGGGAGTTGAGCAACCTATAAATTTTAGAAATAAATACATAAAAAATAAATGTGCAGGGCTCCCTCTCAAAGGGAAGACAGTATTGACCCATATTTGTAAAAAAAAACCAAACAAACCAGTACTCTTTCATTCGAAAGAAAACTGGTTGTGGGTCTCTGAGAGATGACATGCATCAAGACAGTTGCGGTATTCTGTTCATTATTAATATGATCAACCTGGCAATATTAACAAATGTCCAAAATCACTTATACTACATGTTGTGTATAAGCTATGACCAGAATATTACTGAGCTTTTAAGAAACTGGGAGATGCTCACTTGACTTCAAACTACATGCTATATAAAATATAAATTCACATTAGCTGCATGAATGATGAACCTTTCAGGGTGTTTTTTTTTAAATTTCAGCAAAAGGTAAAAAACAAGAACACAAAAAGCCCCTGCCCTCCTGGTCACCCCTCCCTGCTCACCCTGCCTCACCCTGCCCAGTCACTCATCTTGTCCACTCACCCACCATTGCTAGCCTGCTTTTGCCCACCATTGCTGCCTGCCTTCCACCATGGCCCTGATCTTCCTGGGTGAGTGAGCCTGCAAGCAAGCCCCAGTCAAGTCAACTCCTGGCCCACCTACCTGCCTCCACCACTGCCACCGCAAGCCCAGGTAGAGTCCCATTATGGTCCTCCGTCCCCCTGCATCGAGATACCTTAAAGGGACAAACTGTGGTGGCTGTTTTCCAAGCAGCAGCGGAGTGAAGGGAGGTGGAAAAGTTCAGCCAAGTCTTCTCCTCCTTCTCCTTATTTTGTCAGCCCAAGGGTAGAGGGGGAGGGAAGGTACATAGGCAATCGCCCTGTCTCTGCAGCATCAGTCATGTGACTGAGTGGGGATGGCCAACTCAACATCATTCACAACAGGTGTTGCCCCACCTTGCCATGTGTGATGTCAATTTGGCCACACCCACTCAGTCACATGCCCACCAAGCCATGCCCACCAAGCCATACCCACAGAACCAGTAGTGAAAATTTTTGAATCCCACCACTAAATGGCAGGCCACACTTAATAGCTCCTCTTTTACAAATCTACCCTCAGTACAGATTTCTGAATTTATCACACCTGATGACATGTAACTCAAGGATTTCCCCCTCCATCTGAGTGTTTTGTTTTTCAATGTGAACTCAAATTGAAGTGGGATGACTTTGAAAGCAAAGCAGAAGATGGAAAACTCAGGAATAGTTATTCAGATTTATTGTGGATAGGAGACAGACATAGAGTATTTGTTCCAAAATCTTTTGTAAAGTTTAATATTTAATATTATGTATAGAGTCATTGAAGAGACAATCTGCAAATATATGCCTTTTGGTAAAAAAATAAGACTTTCAAAATGGCATTTTATTTGATTTGCAAAGCATGAATGAAATGATAAAACAAATGAACATAATTTCTTTTCCCCACATCAGAGAATGTGTAAGAAAGTTCTCTCACATTCAGATGTGCTTCTGATATTACTAAGAGAAAAATGGCTCCTCTCTCAAACATTTCATAACCATGACACATAATCATCATCATCTTCTTCTTTTAACAACCCCATAATCCCTTGTGGGGTGGAGTCTGGGCAGCTGAATGGAGCTAGCAGAGTGTTTCCTGGCTGAATGCCTTTCCTGTCACCAATACAGTTTTGTTCATTGTACCCAGAGAGAAATAACTGCCTCTACCTAGGATCGAATGCACAGCCTCCTGATTATGAGGCAAGAGCTCCATCTCTAGGCCACCGCATGACTCCTATTCATAACCATGACACATGTATGTAGAAAATGTGATCTTTCAAATAACTTGTTCTCAAATTATGTTGGCTTTATAGGCAGGGGTGGGCTTCAATTTTTTTATCAGCTGGTTCTGTGGGTGTGGGTTAGTGGGCATGGTTAGGTGGTCAGTTTTAAAAAAAATAAAAAATTTTAAAAAATTAAAAAGATAAAAAATTGAAAAAGCTTTGGGTCCTCCCACTCACCTGCACACCGTAGCTACCTTTATTTGCTGTGTTTGCAGCACAGCTGATGGGTGGGGCAGTGTGCCGTAGCTGTTTTTCCACATAGAGGCTTCTGCAGGAAGTTTTTCTTTAAAAAAAAAACTTACTGCAGAAGC
>JANHFQ010005834.1:9102-19479 GCA_032468035.1 Aparallactus werneri | reverse complement strand
CTCAAACTGCTGAACAAGTCAGCAGAGGTAGTCTGCAGTAATGCATTTACCCACTGAGCCACCTCAGCTCATTAAATACATTAAATACATGATAAGCTGTGGATGTTGCAAAATTGCTGGCAATTGATAGAGTACTAGCAACAAAGGCGAAATAAAGCAATAAAAAGCAAAATGTCTAGCCCTTTTTTCCAAACAAAAGACTTCAAATTTAACAAAACATCCAGTCTCCAATCTCTAAAATGACCATGATAAAATTAGCCACTATTTATTATTATTAGTACAGGCCTAGTGCCTAGTTCCTTGGCACAGCTGTTATTTTTCATGGGAAGCAGAAAAGAATTTTTATGGATGTGGGACTGAAAAAAAAAACACCACCCAAACATTCCTGAACATGTATATTTACTATGGTGAGATATTGATAAGATCGTGGGAGATACTGTAATTTCTTCTATGAGAAAGCGTTGAGAAAATATTGCAAGAACCATTCTCATGGAAAGACTAAGATTGCATGAGAATTTGACTGATTTAAATTTGACTGATTTGTCTAATTTAAAACTTTGCACTGAGTAAGGGCTTGGATTTGATGTGTTGTTTAAAACAGGATCTAACCCATGGTGTATATTGTTACAAAATGTTGGTTAAAGCAAAGAGCTGGTTTGGTCTAGTGATTAGACCATGAATTCAAGTCTTGCCTTAGCCATGGAAAGCCAGCTGAGTGACCTTGGGCCAGTCACTCACTCTCAGACCAACTCATATCACAGGGTAGTCATTGTGAGGAAAATGGAGGAAGAAGGTATGTCAGATATGTTCACCACCCTGAGTTATTTGTAAAAACAATAAGGGCAGGAAATAAATAAATGAATAAATAAATGAAAAATATCAGAGGTGGTATTCAGCCAGTTCCGACAGGTTCCGGAGAACCGGTAGCGATGATTTTGATTGGTTCGGAGAACTGGTAAATATCACCTCTGATTGGCTGACCCCGGAAAATACCACCTCTGATTGGCTGAATGCATAGCCATGCCCATCAAGCCATGGCCACAGAACTGGTAGTAAAAATATTTGAATCCCACCACTGAATAATGTTATCTGAGATGCAATTCTCTGTAGTTACGATAGATAGAAAGTAAATTCCAAGCATGTCAGAGTCTGTCCTGTGACCTCCTCTTCCTGATACTGTTCAACAAAATTTATTCGCACTGAGAAGTTCATTCCTTGTCATTTTCAATTAAAAAGATTTGGGAGTAGAAGATGAACAAAATCTCTTCCTGAAGCTTTTTTGTTGGTTTGGATTTTTTTGTTTTCTATTCTGACTAATAAAACAAACTTTCCTGTCATTATTCTTCTTTAGAAAAAAGACACTACTTACAATACAATAAAGACAGTGGTGGGATTCAAAAATCTTCACTACCTACTCTGTGGGCATGGCTTAGTGGGTGTGGCTTAGTGAGTGTGGCTTAGTGGGCATGGCTAGCTGGTTGGTTTTTGAAAAAAATATTTTTTAAATTTTTTTTTAAAATTGGGCCCTCCCACTTGCCTGCAGGCTATAGCTACCTTTATTCGCTCTGTTTGCACCATAGCTGAGGGCCCAGCAGCAAAATAATAATAATAAATAAATAAATAATTGAAAAATAAAAAAAATTAAAAAATTAAAAAAATTGGGCCCTCCCACTTGCCTTTCACTTGCAATAAGTATAGCTACCTTTATTTGCTATGTTTGCAGCATAGCTGAGGGCTCAGCAGCAAAATGGCCGACAGGAACTAAAACAGCTGATTTTGGGGGTTAAATTGATGCTGAGTTTCCGCTGCCGGTACGCCCGTACTGGGGCGTACCGGCTAAATCCACTGAATAAAGACAATACAAAGAATAAAAACAGTAAAAACACCATACAGTAAATAAATAATGTTCAGGAAACTGAACATTCATTTTTCTAGGACAATGTAGCTATTTAAAATGCATATGGTTACAAAACTATAAAATACTTTATAAGACTAAATTTCCACCAGCAAGAAATTATATGCATTTGGGATTCATTCAATGGAAATATACCTAGAATTGTAAAAAAAAAACAAAACCAAAAAATCCAAAACACAAAACCACCCTGTAAGTAAACAACTCTAAAGTCTTTGAGTTGGCAGAAAAATATGACGGCATAAATTGCAATGCCCTGTTGGCCAGTTTCTTATATGCAAGTGTGGCTGGCAAGATGTGTTGTCCTTTTGCACCTGTTGTGGGCAAAGTAAAGGAAAACCATTGTTGCGTACCTTCAACTTAGTTTCCCCTCACACCTGCCAGCAGCAAAACAACTATCAATCATTCCTCCTAACACAGAAATAAGGTTGGATAAGTGTAGGAGAGCAGTTTTATCTACCTACCAAGGTGTTCATCTTGCAGGTCATAGACAAGGTGGATGAATTGAGAGGGAGCATTTCTGATGCTCCTGCTCAGTACAACCTTTCTTCACACCTGTCACCTGTCAGCCAGACTTTCTGAATATAAGTACAGCGCTTCTCTGTGTTAAATGTGTGTTAAAAAAATCTATTGGATATGGAATAGGCTCAGAGGAAGGTTGTCAGATGAAGGGGGAGATAACCTTCACAAGCTTCATCCTTGACTAGTGCTTCAAGGGGATGGCAATGCTGGACATTAATGGCCAAGGAGTCCAGGGCTGGTGTCACCTAATACTGGCAATGCCAGAACAGAGTAAGCTCCTGGGGTGGTAGTGGAGGAGTAAGCTCCTCCCTCTAGCCCCCCTGGAATAACTTCACTGGTGGATACAGTGCATCCAGATGGAAATCACAGTTGGCAAGAGCAGCAGCAACCCACTGCTGCAAAAAGTACTAGATGGTTGGTGTCTCCTGCACCTAAGACAAAATAATTGTAGAGATCATTGGTCAAAAGGAGATCCCAACCCTAACCATGTAAGCAACCAAATGAGCAACCCAACTGAAGCAGCTAAGGAACTCTTTCAGCTGTCTTAGCTGTAGGCTGGTGATGAGACAAAAGCAATATCATGGCAAAAACAAACTTGGTTCTTGGTCATGTTTGTGTTGCAGTTAGAGAAACATGAGAAAGATCCTTTATGTTTATAATTAAAACTTGATTGGACTCTATACTCTTCTCTGATTGAGACTGCTCCAGAAAGCATAGTAAAGTAAGAATCAACTTTGACAGTCTGCCCTAAAATAATTCTTTTTTCAGTGACTTAGCCAGAGAGGTGTGGCTTGTTTGTTTTTTGTCAGTCACTTCTCAGAGGGGAGCGAGAACAGAAGGTTAATTGCCTTTGGGCTAAACAAAACCTCCTTTGGAAGCATCATTAGTCCCTACCCATCTATGTCTTAGCTGCAAAGGGCAATCAGTGGGGAGAAATACTTTATGGGCCATGTTACTCAGGCTCAATTAAACCTTTGGAACTTGGGAGGAGAATTAGTGCAGATGTTTTAGTGGTAATCATGATTACAAAATACCTACAGTGCCCACAGCAGGTGTGCATGGCCTATGATATTTCTGTAGCAGCTAGGAGATGTGGTTGTGTAAATTATTCATTTTATCCCCAAAGAGACATGGTGTGGAAGGAAAACACACCTTATACAAATGAAAGACTTCAAATAGTCAGATTACTCAGTCAAATAGCTGAATCCTGGGGAGAAACTCTGAAGGTCAAAATATCCTGTAGGAGGCAGAGCATGTGCTGCCTCATTTTTTTTCTTTTTCTATAGTATCGCAGAAAGCTAGTATTATGACTGGAGTTAGGAAAGAGTCCTAATGGCTAATGCAGGCCAGCAATTCATTTACCCTCCTCTTAACCCTGCAGTAGTCTCACTCGGTCCCTCTCTACAGTTTAATTATAACAAATAATTATTACAATTTTAATTATATAAGTTCTTTTACTATTCAAAATATGCATTATCTAGTTTTAATTCCTACAGCACCCCCATAAGATAAGTAATTCTCCATATTGCTTATGGAGATAGTGAAGCTAATCAGAATTAATTGGATAAAATTCATAGTAACTTCTGTAGTGACTATTAGGTTCTTTTAATTAAATGTTGATAACTAAAGAATAGTTCTTAATTTGCTATTTCAGAGAGTCCTCTTAAATTTGGCTTAAACCATTTTTATGATACCTATCTTTTCAATCTGTACTTAATTAATAGATGCCATAAACACTTTGGAAAAAAAGAAAGATTTGGATTGCCATTCCCTAAGAGCCTTTAATTTGGAGTGGTTGGTAATCCCTGGTTAGTCTGATGACTCATGGGATCATAATTGTAGGAAAATGAGGGTGAAGCTCTTCAGTCATAATTACATCTCTCTGACATATAGAGGCAATTCCAAAACTTGTCGATCAGTTGCTTAGCAATTGGAAGAGAGTGTCGTTTCCATGTATAATGAATCTACAAGGACAATTTAAGGTCAGCTTGACAAATGTGTGCCCTATTTTATTTGCACAGTAATAACAGTCTAGTTTTTATGTATATTATGCTACTTTCACTACATAGACTTTAGCACTCTTGAGGTTTAGAGGGGAGATTTGGGGAAGCCAGATTCCTCCAAGTTGTGCCTTTTTAGTACTCTCAGTCATAAGCATTAGGGAGCAGGATGCCAAAATCCAGGGGCAAGCAGATCCTCACAATCATTTATATAGCCTATCACAAAGCACATGGCAGATTGCCTTCAGTTTTTTGGCAAAACTTCAGAAAAACCACTGTTTCAGTGGGTTTATTTATTTATCACCTGTATGTCGCCAAGCATCTCACAGTAAAATGATTTTAGATGGCTTTCAATAAAAACTGTCATAAAGATTACATGTTAAAAACTACAATTAAAAGATAGCAACAATATGGCTAATAAGAAGGTAACTGAGAGAACTGATGCCAACAATAATGCAGGAAATTCACCAAATAACCATTTCCCTGAGATCCCCAGTCCTTCTGACATGTTTAAATAGTGTGGTTAAAAGGACTTCTGGAAGGATGTCAAAAATGTGACCGGTTCTCACATTTGTCATCTGGGGGGATGACAAACAATGTTTCACAGGATTGGTGCCATGGCAGAAAAGGCTCGTCTTCTTACCAGATGAAAATCTTTCACAGATAAGACCTGCAACATACCTCTTTTGCCAGACCTGATGTGATGAGCAGATGTAATCAGATGGAGGCAGTCCTTCAAATAATTCAGCCCCATGCCATGAAGGGCTTTGAAGGTCAAAACCAATATAATTTAGGGACACATGTAACTTACCCATGCCACTGCATTTTGCACCAGCTGAAGCTTCCTGATACTCTTCAAAGGCATCTTGATGTAGACCACATTACAGTAGTCCATTCAGGAAATGACCAGGGCATGAGTGCCTGTGAATAGGTTTGTGCCAGTGCAACCACATCCAGATAGAAGCTGAGCCCCAAACCCTCAAACACAGAGATTCTCAGTCTTGTCAGTCTTGATATGTGATGGCATGGCAATGAGTGATGACACTCATTAGCTTCATGTAGATGTTGAATAGGAGAAGGGAGAGCACCGAACCCTATGGGGCCCACAAACTAGGGGCTGAGGGCAGGATCTCTCCTCTTCAATCACCACCCACCGGAATCAACCCCAGAGAAAAGAATTACCAGTTTAATCCCTGGAGCCAAACTCAAAGAATATTATGGTCATTGGTAACAAAAACCACTGAGAGGTCAAGCAGAGCAAGGATAGATGCATAATCCCATCTTGCTCCCATCAGATCATCAAAAGCATGAGTAACGCATTTCTGTCCCGTAACCAGGCCTGAATCTAAATGAAAGGGGTCCAGATAAACCATTTCTCTCAGAGTCTCTGAAGCTGCTGCCTGATCACTCTCAATCATCTTCCCACCAAAGGGGTGGCTAGAAAATGGACTAAAGTTGTCCAGTATTTTGGGATCCCAGAGTGTTTTTTTAACCAGGGGATAGACCAGCACCTTCTTAAGGAGCAAAGGAACAAACCCCTCACTCAAAGATGAATTCACCACTGCTCGAATCCACCCACATAATAATCCACCGCTGGCAGCTTCAGTTATTTTGGAGCTGCATAGATATTTGACTATGAATGTTTTATAAGAATTTATGGTGACAGGGCCAGCACTTAGTCTATACTGGGGGTTCCTGTTTGGATATATTTTTATTATATTTTGATAAATCGACTGTATATTTAAACTCTATTAGTATAAACAGTCTGGACTTTTGAGAGTTGGGCAACATGTACCTATAAATACATTATATTGCTTTCTTGTGAGATAAGACTTATGTCTTTTTCTTCCTCCAAGTGAAAGAGACTAAAAATTGTACGTTCCCAAAAGACAATATAGAATATGTTTGAATGTGGGAAATATATTTGTTTGCTCCCCTAAATTTAGCTGAAGATGTTATGTAGCCAGGTAACGACATGTTTGGAAACCAATTCACAAGCTCGGAGAATGAACCTTCACCCTCATATATTTGTTATGTGTGTGTACATGAATCATATGCAGCCTCTGAATGCCTGAATCAGCATTTGGTTTGCCACTCAATACTCTAATAATGTTGGTCATTTTTGCAATAGTTTAAATTCATTTTCTCTCCCTCTTTAGATTTCCTCTGTTATGCACGGATCCTAAACATTTACACCTTGTGTTCAGTTTGAGCTTCTAACAGTCTTTTTTTTGGGCAAGGAAGTAGCACCTATTAAAAGAATGGATTTGGTGAGCTCTAAGAGATTGTATCAGAGCTGCCGCTCTTGTCAAATCATTAGTTGCTCTGAAAGATCAATAGCTCACTCTGATACTTGATCTAATTGCACTAAAATGCAAGCCTTCTATTATATGGATCATGTGCAATTTTGATATACAGCTCTAAACGTAGAGCAATGAAACCCAAGGGGTTAGTAGAAACCTTATGCTGAATCTTGCAGTGAGGCAATTACAGGTTTATGACCAGACCATGTTGGAGTTGTAATAGTTCACCGCAGGTTCCCTGAGGTTCAAACATATTATCCAGCCCTATTGTCTTTAAAACAATGGTGGCATAATACCTCAACATCTTCATAATAACTTATAATTGAGAAAACATACATAGAAAGAAGCAGAAAACATTTCCCCCTTCTTTGTTGTTATATTCCCAAACACAAGGCAAAAATGGCAAAGAACTCAGAGATAAAATCACTGTTAACAAACAGTTCACGTATTGTTACTATATCCATTGCAATTAAATCAATGGGTGGAAAGTTAATGGAGAAGGCCAATAGTAGGAAGTAGGCCAGATATAGCCTTTCAAGTACCGTAAATTGCCTTTTGGCTGATTTTCTCAGCTTCTTCTAACTTCCATTTCTTCTAGAGCAGTTCAGTGTCATCTGTGACCACATCTGGGATATTAGCCAAAGGAAGCCAAGGGAAGGTCAGTGTATTTCCCCCCATCTTTCTACCATTCAGGCAGCTTCAAAGCAGACCACAACAGCAGAATTCTATGTTTATTTATATTTCAAAGTGGCTTTGAATTTGGGACAAGGTCCAAGAATAGAAACACAAATAAGGAAATAAATTAGCAACATCTGGCCATGTTCTTGTAATTTATGATGGCTTTGCAGATTCAAAGCTTATTTATCACCAAAGTTCTTAGCAGAGCATGTGTTAAATGTTAATTTTTTAAGGTCACTGACCAGCTCTTTTACAAATTAGACTTTCCAGAGACTATGTTTACATTTAGTTAAAGGAAAAAGTTCTGAGCAAATAAATTAAGTACAAACTAGTTCTAATAGCAATAGCACTAGACTTACAGTATATATTGCTTCACAGTGCTTTACAGCCCTCTCTAAGCAGTTTACAGTGTCAGCATATTGCTCCCAACCATCTGAGTCCTCATTTTACCAACTTTGGGAGGATGGAAGGCTGAGTCAACCTTGAGCCGCTCAGAATTGAACTCCTGGAGTGAGCAGTGAGGTAGCCCTGAAGTACTGCATTCTAATCACTGCGCCACCATGGCTCTAAGATATTCAAATAGAGGAACCTTCTTTGAGAAGGGTGAGAAGAGTCTTCCTAGTGGAAACTTTGGTGGGAAAAGTTGAACAGAAAGCATCTTTGGTGACTGCTGATCACTTTCTCTCATATGGAGTGGGGTAAGCAGGCAATTGGAATGATGGGCTTAGGTACCTGCAAAACTGTCCAGGTAACAGGTTGCAGGCAAGAGATGCTCCGTCTTTTGATCTGTCACCTAGGCTCTTTCTAAGCACAGGTCTCTGTTCTGAAAGTGCACTAAATCTATGTTCACTGGTAGCCCAGCTGTCAGACTGCAGATGTGGAAAAGGCATTGTGTGAAACAGGAACATTAGGAGAGCTTTTTTCTGATTCATTCTGTATCCTTTTGCCATGTGTATTACTTGTCATCCAGTTCATAGTGGTGCTTCACTTACACTCAATACCCCAATGAGGCAAAGCAGCACCACTCTCGAGATCTTTGCAGGATTCCAAGGTATCAATCCCACAAAACAGTAAGCCCGAGCTTCCATCTTTGCTTCATTCATTAATCACTCTGGCATTTGCAAAAGAGACTAAACAAACAAAACAGAAGAGAGGACATTTAGACAATCTATCTTGGACTTGTTCTTTCCACAGTACTGTACAAAAATAGATAGAAAGGTCACTTGTATGTGTTTGATCCACTGTTAAATAAAGCACTATCAGAATAATATTACAACATTTGATGGAATTTTGATGAGTAAATTCAACAAGACAGTCAAAGCGCCCTAGGCTAGATCTCTGGCCCTGAGTTCTCATGTACAGTGTTTCCCCTAAAATAAGACCCAACTGGAAAATAAGCCCTAGCATGATTTTCCAGGATGCTCATAATAAGCCCTACCCCCAAAATAATCCCCAGTTAAGATCATCAGCCAGACAGATGTATTTAGTGCCGTATTTTCCTGAAAATAAGACCTAAATGGAAAATAAGCCCTAATGCGTCTTTTGGAGCAAAAATTAATATAAGACATGGTCTTATTTTCAGGAAAACATGGGGTACCAAGGCCAGGGAAATCTTCTGCTGAAGGAATTGAGAACTGCTGGCACAGACTAAACATCTGAATTGATAAGGCACATTATGTAATGATAGAGCTACAGAATGGAGAAGAGAGTCAAACATTTTCACTGTTGCCATACACTTAAGATTTTTTCTACCACTGTGGCAGCTGAAAAGCTCTCAGTAATTTGCAGGCTCACTTATTTTATGTAAACTGGTTGACTTGCTTAGTAATGCACTCACACCTGTCTTGGTACTCCACCCTAAAATCAAAATGGAATAGCTTTGGGGAGCTGATACATCTTTTATGTATCTTAGAGTACTTCCTTTGCTTAGCAATTTTGGCCAAGTATAAATTAAGCTCCCTTAATCACAGCTGAACCCTTTTCTACTTTGACATACTCAGATACAGGCTTCTTTTAATTGCTTTGGAAATGGCATTCCCAGTAACATTGTGTTTTTTCCTTCCCTTTTCGAGATTAGGCATTTGGATAAGAAACCATTTATAAAACTGAATTGAGGGTCATCCTTGCCAACAAATTAGCACCAGCCATCAATATATCTGGACCCTTTCCAGAGACCAGCTCTGTTCAATTAGTTTTAATTCTAGAATACAATTCTGCAAAAGTAGTTTTAGTCATTGTCCAATGACTGAAAACGCTTTATGCACTCATTGCTGAAAACACAACACAACAAAAGAATGAACTTTCAGTTCTGATTATTAGAAAAGAGAGAAAATGGAAAGAAAGAAACCATGATGTAACTTTAGGGAGAGAGGATAAAATATATAGTAAATGCATTTATAATTGCTTAAAAAAATTGAAAGGCATTTCTTTATAACTTTTACATTTGTTTTTTGCTTTCATTTTTCTTTTTTTCTTACCACTTTAATTTTATTTTTTCTTTCTTTTTTCTTGAAATTTGAATTGTTCTTATTTTTTTTAAAAAATGTATTTAATAAAAAATTTATTTTTTAAGAAATGAAGTTTCTACTGTGTCTCATAGTGGTACAAAGTTAGCACTGTAAAAGTGTTTGCTAAGACTATTTTTCCTTTTTCAGCTCAGAACAGTACATTTATGTACACCATAAACATATCTATGAGCACCATATACAACCTAGATGGACATTACCTGAGAAATAAACATGGGGAATATAACCAAGAATATGCACATTGACTTAATTAGGAAATTATAATTCTTTTCTTCTGGCAGTAAACCAAGCTGTTTTTAATAGCTTTCTACATTCTCTGCCCCCTGGATATAGTTTAAAATTCTTGGAAGAGAGAAAGAGAATGGCTCAGTGGGTAAGACGCTGAGCTTGTCGATCAGAAAGGTCGGCAGTTTGGTGGTTCAAATCCCAAGTGCTGC
>JANHFQ010005833.1:64995-79931 GCA_032468035.1 Aparallactus werneri | reverse complement strand
ACAGCTCTTTGGATCTCATCTTGAGAGTTGACAGTAATAGCTTCCAAATGCAAATAGCACACTTGCAATGAACTCTGAGCCTTTTTATCTGCACATTGTAATTGGGATAATGAGCGAATATCACACACCTGGCCATGGAATAGCTGAGAAGCCAATTGTCCCATTACTTTTGGTCCCTTAAAAAGTGGTAGGCACATATGCCAACTGTTGTACTTCCTACACCGTTCACTTGATTTGGATGTACATACCCTCAAATTAAAGCTGACAGTCTGCAGTTAAAGCACATTGTATTTGTTTCATTCAAAATCCATTGCGGTAGTGTATAGAGCAAAAAATGTTAGAATTGTGTCGATGTCCCAATATTTATGGACCTGACTGTACATAAATTGATTTTAATAAATACAAAGGCTTAACCACCCCTTTTCTCTCTTAAAACCAAGAACCTCAGTATTATAGTCATTTCTCCCTAAAGTTCTTACATTCTACTTTCTGATCTAAATCTTTATTAAATAGTAATAAATCAAAGACAACTGATCCTCTTGGCATTCCTCCATTCTTTGAATGATAAAAGTTGTCATTAAGACATGTCAGGAATTTCCTGGAAGGACCATGTTCGACTTTCTCATCTGCCAACCAGCGTTGCAGCAATTAGTCATTACTTCATGTCTCTTTGAAAGATCTGCAATTTGCTTTTACAAAGCCATCAAATCTGAGTAATTTCTATCCCTTACAGGATTTGATTTATAGCACGCTGAATCTAAGTAATGAAGAATCTCACAGGCCTACTTCACAAAAAGGTGATGATGAAGATAACTGCAGAGAACAAAAATGACAGCAGATGACAAGCTAGTAAAGGCTGGTCTGGCATGGTCTGTGGACAAAACCTATATAAATTATTAAGAGCATGAAAACAAGCTGCTCCTTCCTAGAGTGAAGTAGGGTAAACTACTAAAACAATTTAAAGCAGTGGAGAAATGAAGCAACACTTATTCAGCACCACATTAGTCCTTTGCTCAATTTGTAAACTGATACTGTTACCCATCAAATGAAACATACCGAAATATAAGACAATAAGAATTCTCTCTTGCCGGGTTGTCTAGTTTTGGGACATTTCAAATAAACCATCTTTGTTTGTACAAGCAGATAATGCAAATTTCAGTTTACTTATTGAACAGTACAAACTATATCTGTGGGGCTAAGATTAAATTCCAATTCTCTTCAACACCATACTTGGAAATGCTATGTATTCTGATTCTTAAATTATTATCTGAAGTACTGTAATAAGGTAACTCTGTTTTGCAACTGGTTTTGGTCACAGTAATTTCTGATTTTCCTCTTATCCTGCTGGAGGCATGATCTGCAGAGAACAATGCAAGAACCATTATTTCAACAAATCTTGATTATTTCTTTCAACAACATCAAATATAGTAAGATATTTATGGAACTTAAAACACTTATTAGTTCAATGCAGAAGTTTATGAATCAGTAAACTAATCCATTGGGATGAACAAAGAACTTGGATTTCAATTTAATGGGTTTTCATGTGACAGATGAAGCATATGGGAGCAACTGGATAAAAAGAAATATTATCAGTAATTTTAAACAAAGAACATGCCCTAAAGGACACTAATGCTTTAAAAATTTATCAGTGATTAAGTTACATAATAAGCAAAAACCTACTTCCTGATTTGAGAGCTAACATTAATTGAGTTCAGTTCACAGAGCTATGTACTTTTAAAAAGTAGAACAGGGCAACAGCAAAGAATTGACAGGAAAGATTGAGGTATGATAGATTAGAGTGTATATATTTCGTACTAGGTAGAAATGAGAGTTTAATGAAAGTTCTGATAAGATGGAGGAAGGAGGAATAAACAAATTTAGTAGTAATGGGAGGAGATAAAATACTAGAATTAAAGACAGGCTATTTTAGGAGGAAGAGAATATGAAAATTTAGAGGAAAGGGGAAGTTTTAGGGGAAAGAAGAAATGAAAATTAACATCCAGGCAGGGTTAACACTAGAATTAATAGCTGGCCAACAATCAAGCAATAAACAATGCCCCAATCAAGAAATTACCAACTCAGATAAACAATCAAATAGTGAACAACAGCCTAATCAAGGAATTACAAAGAAGAAAACAACATTTCCACCAACATCAACAGAGCAAGCTGCTGTATATAAACGGCAAATCCCATTCCATTCTAGCATTGAAGATGTTACCTAATTGGGTGATGAAAGATCTGCAAGAAAACCATCAAGCTGAGAGAGCACCAAGAACTCCACAAATACGAAAACTGTGGCTTATTTATGGGGCCTTTGATGCTCTCTCAGCTGGTTGTTTTCTTGCAGACATTTCATTCATTATCACAATATAAATCATACATCACATTTATAAAAGGTGCCCTACTCCTTCAGGATAACATACAGATTAAAAACTAAATTCTACAATAAAATAGATGATGATATTCAGTAATCCAGATATTAATAGGATATTAGATATTAATAGGATTTTACTCTGGGGCACATATCCTACTTCAACCATGGAAAAGTTGAGGTATTCAAGACCCATTTAAAGGATGGCAGAGTAGCTTAAACCTCAGGGAGATACATACTCCACAAAGCAGGCCCTGTAACTGAGATGGCACATCTTCTACCTCCCATTAGATGTCACTATTTTAAAAAAGGAACCTAGAGAACATACCCACTCTGTCAGCTCTAACCTTATGGGCAGAGGCAAAAGGAGATAAGAGTTTTGTATTAGTGCGTCAACATCAATCCCAAGGAAGGTGGGGAGGCATAAGGCTCATCCATTGGGAGAAACTCACATATATATCAGGGGTCTCTTCTAAAAAATAATTAGGTGGGAAATTTTATGTGTGTGATTGAGCCTGAGGCATAAGCAGAGAATAGTGGTGTTAAATTAGAAAAGAAGGAAGGCTGTACATGCCTGAAAGTCCCAGCATGTTGCTTCCCAAACATGACTCCTTTTTAAAATTTGTTTATCTTTACTGCAAAGATAAGAAAAAGCTTGGAAGCACTTTTTAGTCACCTATCCTTTTTAATATACATACAGGTAGTTCTTGGTTTACAACCAATTGTTTAGAAACTATACAAAGTTATGACAATACTGAATAAATGGTATTTCCTATGAGTTTTCCAGGTATTGTTTATCTTCCTGTCTTCCCCATACAACCCTTTGGCAGCTGTGATACTCCCATGCTCCTTACCTGGGATTCCCATATCCCCAACTGCCAATCACTGCTGTGGTCAAGCAATGTGGTCATAAGATATCACATTTCATGACCATATTACTTGGCAATCCCAGTCCCAATTGCTTTCATAAACCAAGGATGCCTATAAAAAATAAAAATGAAATTCCCTAGTATTAAATTAAAAAGCATTGAGAAATACAAATATACGTAGGGCTGGTCATTTTTGCACTAAAGTAAGAAGATATGCGAAATCAGAAAAGAAATCTAGTTGTAGCGAAAAGCCTGGAAAGAAAAATAAAGTACAAGAAATTGTGAAAGATTTTTTTTTAGAAAATCTCTTTAGGGAAGAGGTTTTTTTTCAGTGGAGACCACTTGAGAAAATATCTTGCTCTTAACAAAGCCTACAAAGTCTCATTTGGCAACAATACCTCATGCAAAATATTTTATAAGAGCAGAGGAGTGCAAATATTATTTCAAGTTTTTAGCTAAAACTAATTTTGGTACCTTTCTAAAGTGGAAAGCTTAGAAGAACCGTTGGTAGTGTTTGTGAATCTTACCAGTGAGATAAGATGGAATTGGGTATTAATCTTGCCATTTTACTACCATTACAAAAAGACAATCTTGCAATATCTTTTTATCAAAACTAAAAATTGATTATACATTCTTTTCCTATAGATTGAAGAACTGAAGCATTCACAAAAGATAGAAATAACAAACATTAAGCTGGAGACAGCAAGAGCAAAGAGTGAGATAGAAAGAGAAAGGAACAAAATTCAAAGTGCACTGGATGGTAAAATATTAGTATTTCCATTATTTAATATACCAATTACAAATGTTATATTGGGTGAGATATAATACAGTCCTTGTTTAGTGGCTGCTTTGGAGAGTGATCATCCGCTGTTATGATGGCGATGAAAAAGTAACTTTACAACCAATGCCGGCATTTACAATCTTTGCAGCATCTCCCTGTCTATGTCAGCTCTCCCAAGTACACCAAACATGAAACACAACTAGATGAGCTAATTCTACTATATAGAATAAGTATATTAACAGAATCTTGCAAGTCTAAAAGTTGAAACTTTCCGCCACCACTTTTTAACTGCTTGATCCATTTGAGCAGCTGCTTCCTAAGTTTGTCTCTGACAGTTAAACCCCAGGGGCTCCTTCCTTTCTTGTCTGATTGTTTCCTAGGCGGCATCTCTTTCCCTCATTCCCCAAGGTCATCCATAGATTCCCTTACATTCAGTCACTTTTTGCCTTTACAGTTGGCAATTGTCCTGTGCCGGACCCATTCCCACCCCACAGAGTGGAGAGATTGCTTAAACAAGGAATCTCTTCGTGAACTATTTATTTATTTATTTATTTATTTATTTGATTTATACCCCGCCCCTCTCCTGGGACTCGGGGCGGCTTACAAGGGCAGAATAAAAACAATACATTTACAATTAAAAGCATATTAAATCAAGCCCACTTTTCTCTGCAGAGCAGTGCATCCCTAAAAAATTCTAACAGCAAGTTAACAAACTGACCTCTAAAGGCATTTGTTTGCTCTTAAGCAGCTCTTGCTAATTATCCCAGTGCTGGGGTGACCACCCATTGCTTGGGACTACATGGCTGTTTGGGGTTGTTTCATTCTGATGCTGTAAAGGGACAACTAAAATAAAATTAGTAAGCACAGTTGCGGTCATGTCATTTTCAGTTTAGTGACTGCCTTGCTTCATGACTGAGTTGATGGTCTCAGTTGTGGTTGCTAAATGAGCAATACCTGATAACAAGACCAGTCACTGATATTTATTTGATAACTGCCCAAATGCACTTCGTGTATTTTTGCGTAGGTATAGGTAAGCTGGTCCCGACCATTAAGACATTAGGCACAGTTCTTGGTGCATAGTAGGCTCACTATACTATTTTTAAAATGTTTAGGCTTCTTAGAAAATAGAAGGCATGGGAGACAGTACCTGGGTTATGTTTGTGCCTACCTATCTTTCTGGATGGCTAGAGTAAAGGATAGAGAATTTATCCAATAAATATGGGTTTGTTACTGGCCCCATCATCTGTTTTATCACTAGAAAACTCTTTGACTGTCATTTTGTGATAATGCCCACAACTTGTTCTTAAAAGTTCCAGTGATCTCAGCTGCTACACTTAGTATAGGATCAGTCAAATGTAGGCAGTTGTTCTATATAGCAGGGGGAGGAGGATTATGTTCATTATTTTTTATATATTAAAATTTGACCATTCATGATCATGAGCTTCATTTTCTCTAATTATCCAAATATTACCTTTAGCTCTGTGCTCACAGAGATAAATGTATAGTAATTGGGGTGGGGGGTGTATAATGATAGTAATTTCTAGATAAGAGGAAATGTCTGCCTGGCTTGAAAATATTTCTTGTACATTTCCAGTGCAATATTCCTTTAAAATTTGTGACATTTTGTTTTTAAGTAAGAGGCATGTCTGTGTATCCATAATAAATTATATGTGTATATTCCTACTAAGAAGTTATGTTATATGAAACAGTGCAAGCCTATATAGGTAGTCCTCAACTTATGACTACAATTGGGCTCAGAATTTATGTTGCTAAGTGAGAAATTCATTAAGTGAATTTTGCCCCATTTTATGACTTTTGTTCCCACATTTGTTAAGTGAATCACTGCAGTTCTTAAATTAGTAACACAGTTGTTAAGTGAACCTGGTTTCCCCATTGACTTTGCTTGTCAGAAGTTCACAAAAGATGAACACAGGACTCCGGGACACTGCAACCATCATAAATATGAACCAGTTATCAAGCATCCAAATGTAAATCACATGACCATTGGGATTCTGCAATGGTCATAAGTCACTTTTTCAATGCCTTTGTAACTTCGAATGGTCAGTAAATGATCTGTTGTTAGTCAAGGACTACCTGTATTGTATTTGGAAAAAAGAATGACCCAAAATGTCATTGGTTGTCTGGTTAGGCAATTATATGTGTGATACATAGGAGTCTCAATTCTATGTTCTGCATAAAGATTTTGATATTTTTAAATACTCAGCATAATTGGGACTATAGAACAACAACTTTTTAAAACCTATAACAACAGGATTACATTCAGATAACGAAATACTTAAGACAACTCTTGAGCGGCACAAAGCACTTTCAGTAGAAAAGGATCGTGAATTAATACGTAAAGTACAAGCTTCCAAAGAAGAAGGCTTCCAAAAAATTGCAGCATTACAGGAGGAGAAGTATGTACATTTTTGTTTGTTTTTTCCCAGCTTTTTTAAAAATAAAAACTGCAATGTCTGCCTTTGATTCTCTTTGATTATAATTCATTGTGCTTCCTGTCTTGGCTATAAAATTGATATTATTTCAATTGTTGTTGACATTTCTATTACATTGTTTTATATTATATCTTTTTTTTGATACCTCATTTTTTGCTTCCATGTCCTTTCCATTGTCAAAAAATGTGTTTGATCACATCAACATCATCAATGAGGAAATACAGTATATACAGTTTCTGCTTTACTCCTGGGGCTTTGTCAGTAAGAGTAAGTTGTATACTTCAGTGATATCAACATTTCTTTATGGCATGGGTATCTGATACCTGATCTGGCTATGAAAGTCAGATTAGTATAGTGGTAAAGACATCAGACTAGCAGCTCAGTTTACAGCAAAGCCAGCTGGGTGACCTTGGGCCAGTCCCTCTCTCTCAGCCCTAAAGAAGCAATGTCAAGCTACTTCAGAAAAATTTTGCCAAGAAAATTGCAGTTTTTCAAGCAGTTGCCAAGAATCAGTGCTGACTTGAAGACACCCCCTCCCCCACAAAATCTGGTCAATTAAACATAATCCTATCATTTAAACAACTGCTTTTTACAGTTATTCACTATATTTCAGGTTAGAACTTGAAACTAAATTAACTGAAATAGAGAAAACCAGAATGGAGCAAGATATTAAGAGGCAATCAGAGAAAGATCAGTATGAAGAAAAGATATCTGCTATGCGCTTGGAAGAAGAGTCCATCAAAAGGGAAATCCAAAATCTTAGGTAAGGTACTATATAAGGATTTAATTTTAATGCATTTAAAACGTTTTTAGAATGTAACAGTTTAGTTATACAAGATGGATATTAAAGCAAGCACATTGTTTCCAATAAAGATAAAGCAGAACTACTACTACTAATCCTATTTTTTATAAAGCACTTTTATTAAGTAACTAGTTTTACATTAATTTCATAAGAATAAAAGTTTGTTTGCAGCGATTTCTTTCACAGATTTTGCTATTCATGTCTAATTATCCATAATTTTTATTCCTTCAGCCTTATTTTAGTTTAAACAAAATTTATTAAAATGCATCTTAGGGTTGAAAACTTAATTGAAAAATTCATTTTGAATTAGGAAGAATGAACACAAGAAAAATAATAAAGATGGGATAAAAGCAGAAAAAACAAGAAATGGTTTTTATTTTGCCGTTTTATAAACTCAGAAAATGTTTAAATTTCTTTATATCTCCCTTATATCTTTGTCATTTCTTCCTTGGCTACCAGATTATTAGCATTTATAACATCCAGGGATCAATATATAATTTGGCCTTACTTTATTACTTATGCAATAATAATGCTTTCCTGAGTATAAAGCCTTGGCTGCTTCTTTATTATAACCGATGTAGTATTCCCCAATGTCAGCATTTTGCAAGGTTTATGTTCCGTTTAATTGCTTGAAATTCAACAGTTAACTGAAAGCCCTAATATACTTGTTCCAAAAATTTTCTGTATCCCAAACAGTGTGGCATTTTATGCTCAATTAAGAATTAAAGGAGAATTTAAGTTATTCAGAATATTTAAATACTTCAATTCTATTATTTAACAACTGTTTGAAGTGACAGTGGCATTGGACATTTGATACTTACAACTGATCCCTGAAGTTACAGCAGATGCAACTCCCTGTGGTCATGTTTGGGTACTTAGCAGTCTATCCACATTTATGATGTTTCTGCTCTTGGCACCCACCAATCTTTCCCCCATATCTCTGCCGTTTTGGCCACTCTGCATACCAGGCCAGGACAGTAGGACTCCTACTGTCCTATGGCACTATTGGGGAGCCTTGTTTTTGCCCTCTATGGCCTTCTGCAGCAGTCTGCCATCTGAAAATGGGCTGCGTGGCCCGTTTTTGGGCTCTTTTGGACCTGGTTTGGGGGCATTTTGGGCCCATTTTCAGCCTGGGTTTCACCTCCAGTTTCACCCGACAGTGCTGCAGGATGCCATGGAGGGTGAAAATGAGGCACGGGGGGCCCACACGTGGCCTGTTTTAGCTTCCAGAGGCACTGCGGTCAAGTATCTTGATATTTCCAGACTGGTCCTTCGGGCCAGATTTAAGCACCCCACAGGTCGCATCCAGCCCACGGGCCTTGAATTTGACACCTCTGTTCTAAATATTGCATCATGAGAATGGAGCGACCTATTTGCAAATAGTTCAAGATAAGGTGATTGTTTGGAAAGCCTTTGAAAAGCTTCTGAGATCTTCTGAAGCATTGTGAGAGTGGCACACTTGCTGTTCTCCAAATACCACAGCCTGTTCTTACAATGCTTTAGAAGGCCTCAGAAGCTTTCCAAAGGCTTTACAAAGCACTGGTAGGACAGGGCATAGTATTTGAAGATAAGCGGGTGGAACAGATTCAAGAGGAAACAGTTTTTTACCTTGTCAAGGCTCAGGACCAGGAATGGTTTGGATCAGAGTGGGTCCTTGCCTAACAACTGGTGGGATTTGGCTAACAACAGCAACAGGGAGTACTAGGTTTTCTGTCACTGAGCAAGGAGGTCATCTGATATTTCCCCTAGCAACCAATTAATGATTGTAAGCCACTCAGAGTCACTTCCAGGTGAGTTGGATGACATATAACTTGTATGAATGAATGAAAAACAGCGTTGCTTAGCCATTGAAATTTCAGATCCAATTATCATTTAACCTTTAACATGCTCATTTAACCCTATATAGACATGTTTTTAAGGAAATATTTTACAGCTCTGCTTCGTATTGACTTGTAGAGTAAAGATTCAAGAACAAGTTACTGCTTCTGAGGATCTAGAGAAAGAGAAAAGTGAAAATGCAAATCTAAAGCAGGTACAAAGTTGGTTTATAATCTTTCATCTATTTTAATTTGTAGCAGTTCACATGAAGGCTTTATTTTATTTCATATTTTGTTTTTTCCTGTTTTGATTGCCATCTTCCATTTCAAAAATAGAAAAAGAGGCTTCTTTGGATACAAATCAGTCCAGAAATCATCAGCATCACATGCAAGAATATGTAATTTATTTGGTCATAGAATTGGTGTTAGGAAGAATGATACCATTTTAAACTTTCATTTTGGTTTTTTTTTACATGTCCATCATACATGAGAAATTTGGTATTGCAATGTTTATATGTACTGTATGTGTGTAATTAATTAATTAATTAATATACTGCCCAGCTCACTCTGAAAAATTAGTCTAGTGTATTATTTTATACCTCTTTGTTCTAAACACCAGTATCTCCCTTAATGTACCTTTAATCTGTTCTTCCTATGAAGTTGTAGTAAAAAATGATTATGCCATCGATTCTTTCCATTCTACCAGGTTTCCATTCTCATCTCTAATTCTGTAGCTTGGCTTGGAAGTTTCTAGCATTGGAATGAACCCTTTTCACAATCTTTTTTAACATAATTATGTACATCCATTAACCCACTTCCAATATTGACCTTTTTTCTTTTATCCATTATTTCATTGCACTATGCATGTTTTATTTTTAACTTTTTTATTATTTTTTTGATTGCTAAGAGTCAAGCAGCGTACAAGTTTAAAAGATGCCAATGTTGATTTTCTGAAATGTCTACATCTTTTTGAACTGGTTGGTGCTATCACTTGCCAGCTTTCCCTCAGAGACTAGTTTAAAAGTTGCTTTTTTGATGTCACCATCAGAGCTTTAAAGGTAACAAGCAGCACATTAGGTTGCACCTGAAATACACTGGAAGCCAATCAGTGGTGGGATTCAAATTTTTTACTACCGATTCTGTGGTTGTGGTTGTGGCTATGTGGTCATGTGATTGGGTGGGATGCTGCACCCCCTCCCCTGTGCCCCATTTTTTGCCTAGAAAGCCTCCCTGAGACCTCCTGGCAGCCAGATAGGGACGCTTGGAGACTCCTAGAAGGTGCGGGGTGGGGAGGAGAGGGGCCAATCAGGTGGTATTTGCCAGTTCTCCGAACCAATCAAAATTATCGCTACTGGTTCTCCCGAACTGATCAGAAATGGCTAAATACCATCTCTGAAGCCAATGTATCTCATGCAGCTATGGTGTTGCACAGATGAACTTTGGAGTACCAGAAAGTGTGTGCATTGCCTCATTTTGAACTAGTTTAAATTTCCTAATATTCTTCAAGGAAAGACTCATCTAGAGCACTTCTGAGGACCAATTTTATGGGAGACTGCTAGGTTTTCTTACTCAATTTCTTGGCCCTCTTAAGAACAGACTGCTGGATGAGATGGGCTGGGACAACTGATACAACGCAAATCTGTACAAAACCCCCTCTGGCTACATCTACCACCTGCTTTTTTAGTAGAAGCCATGAATCTATGAGGACTCCTAAATTATACAACTATGTATATGGAATGCTCCATATTGTCTGTCTTTCTTTTTTAAAATAAAGTTTTATTGATTTTTGAATAAAATAAAAACATATTTTGTCTGAGCAGAGTTGGTTGGGGTTACAATCTCATCATTGTGTTTAACTATAAAATATTTCCTTAAAAATTCTGTTAGTTCTTAAGCATTTCATATTATTCTTCAAAATCAAATCATTATATCATATCTCCTTACCGATAATTCCCCCAATAATTCAGTTGAATTTAAAATTATTACCGATATTTCTTTGTTATAAACTGGTGCTTCCTTCTGTTTATAATTCTAAATATTAAATCCGTATTGAATTCATTGAATATAACACAATACCTTATTAACAAACCAAAATCAGATTCCCCTAATGAAAACATCATTACAACACCATTACAAATATTAAATCTGAAATTCCCCTTATTCAATATATTTACCATCAACATTAATTTTTATCATGCCTTAATCTCTTAATATTGAAACTCATAATGTGATCAATTCCACCAGTTAATTCTAAGTATTAATAATCATTATTACATTAGCATAAGAATTATAATATAGGGAAAGCCTGATTAGCAAATTAAATATTTCCAATCAATATTATCCTTACATTTAATTAATTCTAGTATTTCCCCTTATGTATGTGCCATAAATAATTATACCAAGCTATTCCCATTTAAAATAGCTGAATCTAGCCCTCATCTATTCTTTTTCTTCTAGCAAATATTATCTTTTCTTTAGTCTCTTTCTTCTTCCCAGACTCCTTTTGTTGTGTGTCATTTCTGCTCTCTCTGTCATCTTCAGTGTTTTCCCCCCTCCTTTTCTGACGCAAATTTCGGCTGTCCTTTGATGACGCCCTCTCTACTCCAGAACGTAGCTTTTTTCCTCCAATTCTTCCAAACTTTGCCTTGCTTGATAACATTCTCCTCAAGAATGCAATCTGTGGCCCAAATCAATCCCCCCCCCCATTGATCAGGTTTCTTTGACAGCTCAGTTGTTGCACACTCCAGCTCCAGCTCTTCTTTATCTCCCATCTCGTCCGTCTCTTGACACACCACAAAATCCTCAGCAGGCTCATGTACAGTACCTCATAGAAAAACTGTTCTTTATCCAAAATATTTAAGATTTTGCACCCCATCTCCAACATTGTATCTATTATTCCACGAATACTCTCATAGGAATCCACTTTAGGATACAATGGGGAAGACGCCACCTCTTTTTCCATCGTTATCTCGATTGTTCACATAATAATTACTCAGTTCAATTGGGGTGATCACTTTCAAAATTCTTTAAAATTTTCAAATGTCCAATTCTCAGCTACCACCTTCCTCGTTTCACTGAAATCTGGTAATTCCAACCACTATCCTTCCGGTCTCAAAACGCAAAATAAAACAATGTCAATGTCTCTTTAAAAATAGTAACTCACTGCTGTTCCAATTGGCCAAAGATCTTTTTGGGCTAGTGTTGTTTCAGGGCTTATAATTGATTTTAAGAGATCTTCTTACCCGTCCACACATCCGCCTGGATTATCACTTCGCCTCCAGCACTATTCTTTTCTGAAATGGTCCTGACTTCAAGACAGCTGTAATGGGACTTCCGTTGGAGAGGAAGTGTTGTGGACGTTCTTTTTTCAACGTCTGTCCCAGTGATCTTGTAAAACCCAAAGAAACAGCGTTTATCAGCTGTTTCTCGGCTTGAAAACGTTACCCTAGGGAGAAGAGGGGGGAGTGAGTGACCAGGTGTTGTTAGAGCCTTAGAGACCTAAAACAATTAATTTGGGTCTCAAAAGATGAGGACTCCCGTGGATCCTGTGTCTTCTCCAGATCGTGGGATTTCCCTGCTTTGAGCAAGGCAAGACGCTGCAACCATCTCTGCTGGGAAGATTGCATATTGTTTGACTTTAAAGCAGACAGAGTGGACCAGGAGGAATTGAATTTGAAACTGCAAGTATATTACATAGCTCTGGACTTTTACTTTTGCTTTAAAGACTGTGCTAAAGGCTGAAAAAAATGGTGTCTGAATAAACATCATTGTAAGCTGGAAAGTGAAAGTTGAAAGTGTTGAATCATGATGAAGTCGCAACAATTGAGGGATGTTTGCCAGGAGATTAAGGATTGGAATTCTGCTTTTTTCAAAAAGTTTTGGAGTTGTTGGATGCAATTGCTGAGAGAGAGATGAATTTACCCGTTGCCGTGGAAAGGGAGAAGGAGGCGGACATGGCGGGGAGATTTGTGGCAATGTTTGGCAGACCGAAGAAAATAAGATGGCGCTTGGTGAAAAGATTTCCAGTTTGAAGTAGAAAACAACCTCGAATAAAGCTGCAAGCAAAAGTCTCGAGGATTCTCAAGAGGCGAAAGAAAAAGACTGTCTTGAAAGCGAGATCAAGAGTGTGGAAGTGTAGCAGTGTAAAGATCAAGGAGATGAAGAATTGGAATGTGAGGGAAATGCCACAGAGAGGAGTTTCAATGAAATATGGGACAGGAGTGATACGAAGGCAACGGCAAAAATGCTTTATGGGGGGAATGGTGAAGTTGTTGAGGGGAAAAATAAACTTATCTTGGATAAGGTTAAAGTTTGGATGGTTGGGGATAGAGGAGGTAAACAAGTAGAAGGCGGGGTCGACCAGCTAAAGGTGGAAATTTTTTTGTAAGGCGAAGGGGAAATATTATGGCACTGGAAATGGTTGAAACACAAAAAGGACGGGTAATGGGGAGGGAGGGGAAAATTGTTAAAAATTGTGAAAAATTTTCAATTAAAAAAAAAAGACCCAGTAGTTATGACTGAAAATCATCATTACAATTTGGGAAGAATCTGGAAGATTTCTGAGGTCTGCATCCAAGACTTCTATGGCCTGCAGGCACCTCTGTGACCCCTTAAATTCTGCATCTTCAATCAATGAAGCCTGCCTAACGTCCACTTGATGGTTCTGAACCAAATAATTAAACAGCTAGGGCAGGGGTGTCAAACTCACATCATCACGGTGGCATCACATGATATATTGGGACTTCCCCCCCCCTTTTGTTAAACTGGGCATGGGCGTGGCCAGCATGTGACGCATCCAGTCCACAGGCCAGGAATTTGATAACCGAGTCAGCATAAAGGACCTTCTTAGAAATTTGGAGGTCTTTGGAACAAGCAATGATGACCTCATGTACATCATTACATTGTACTAATTCCTTGCATCAGGTTGATGGCTTTCTGTCCCTTTTAGTTGTTGACAGCTGTGGAGTGACATCTGTGTTCTGTCCTCTGGCTACACCCAAGAATGCTCAAATCATACTCGAAGAATCCTTTTAACAAGAAAAGTATGAGGAGAGATTTGTGGGACTTGAACAGTTCCAAATTCATCCTCAGGTCCTTGGCAGGGTCAGCTTCAATGCCTGGACCCATTGTGGCAAATGGTTATGGTGGCCATCAGCGCCTGCTGTGTACCAGAGGATTCACACAGGTGAAAAGTAGCATCATTGTACCGAGCATGGGAAGCGGTTTGGCCAATGAGGGTATCTACCGTATGATCCACTCGGGAGAAAAGCCATACAGCTGCCCTCAATGTGGGAAAGTTTGTGGACTCTTCCCATCTCACAAAGCACCTGAGGGACCCACTTGGGGGACCAGCCCCATCAGTGTACTCAATGTGGACAAAGTTGCACAAATAAATGCTTGTGCAACATTAGCAGATTCACAGCAAAGAGAAGACCTGTGGCTGCATGTGATCCTCATGTGGAAATGCTGGGACAGAACTATAATAGTCTTCCTGATAAAGAATCCTTCATTTCTCTTTGCAGAGGTGTAATGGTGTGAAGGGATCACCTCCCCGTTCATCAGTAGCACACCAGTATCTGAAGAATAGCACCCAATGATTCTTCCCCTCTTTTCATCAAGATACCATTTTGGATCCCACATCAAAATAGTTCAGGAATAACCAAAGATTTGGGGAGCGGGGAGAAGATTGTGGATACAAATGCATGACCAAAGCCATGCTGTTTGGTGGTTCGAATCCCGAGTGCTGCATAATGGAGTGAGCTCCCCTTACTTATCCCAGCTTCTGCCAACCTAGCAGTTTGAAAGCATGTAAAAATGCAAGTAGAAAAATAGGGACCACCTTT
>JANHFQ010005823.1:0-10683 GCA_032468035.1 Aparallactus werneri | reverse complement strand
GCCTCGTGATTTTTTTCATGAAACAAGTGTGCCTTTGCCCAAAAAAGGTTAAAAAACACTGGTTTAGCAACTGTTTAAAGTTACAATGGGCCCCGAAAAAGGGACACACAGATTTGAAGTTCTGATGATGGCCTCTCCGTGGCCACATGGCTGCGTTTTGGGTTGTGAAAATTCGACGGGGTCACATGGCAACCTACTTAATGACGATGACTTATGACCAAAATTATGGGCTCAATTATGGTTGCAAGTCGAGGATTAACCTATGAAAGATTTTTGAATTGTGTAGTTATTTGGCATCAAGTGGCACACTGCAAACTTCAACCGACTGAACGTTTAAGGAAGTTAGTTCCTTCCCTGAGCTGCAAAAAAAAATCTCCTTTATTGTTAGTCTGAAATACTACATTCTAACCACAGTGCCACCACAGCTCTTTCTGGGTTTATATATACTATCCAATTGTCTTACTGGTCATCTGGCATTGTCTTTACACCTTCTACGTTGACCGCGAGCGTCTGGTTTGAACCCAAGATTTTGTGCAACGATTCCACCAGCTGCTGCTGCTGACCACGAATCTCTGTTTCTTTTTTATTGAAGACTAGGGCCACCAAGCCATCTTCGTCCTTGTTGTTGGGCATGCAGCTGTAGCCCACGGCCTGTAAAAGAGACCACCATCTTTTCAGTCGGAGACATTCATTCCTTTTCTGTATCAACACAGTGCCAAGGAGGTATTAAAAATGAACACGGAGCCGACACCAGAGAAGATTATATTTAAACTCCCAGCAGATGGAACAGCTCACCCACGGCCAGCCCAACGAATGTTTCAATCTAGATACCAAGGATGAGAGAAAGACACCTTACCTTAAATCTGCAGAATGGGTTCTCCTGCGTAAATTCAACCGGGGCAATGTTGTTGTTGAAGTACCCTTTGCCTGTGCCCCAGAATGCCTGCAACTGATTCCACTTGGCCAAAATGGCATCTCGCTCATCTCCCAAGAGGGTCGGGGCGGAGAGCGCGCTTGCTGTGTTGATCAGCTGGTTGGACTGTGCGGGGGCTTGAGCAGGCTGGCTGAAGAGACCTCCAAGTGCTAAAGTTGGATGAGAAGGTCTGCTATTTAAAAAGCAGATCAGGTCTACCAATGTAATATCCTCCCAAGATTTACCCCCAAAGCTTTTCTTTAAAAAAATAAAATAAAAGTATTTAATCCTCTACAGCAGGGTTTCTCAACTGTGACCACCTGAAGATGGGTGGACTTCAACTCCTAGAATTCCCAAGCCGGCTAAAACGGCTCTCTCATTCTGGAGATCAGTGTTTTTCAACCGTGACCTCCTGAAGATGGGTGGACTTCAACTCTTTAGTGGCTGGGGAATTCTGGGAGTTGAAGTCCACCCATCTTCTAGTGGCCCAGGTTGAGAAACACTGATCTACAGAATTAGAGAGGCCGGTTTGGTCTAGTGGTTAAGGCACCACTAGAAACCAGTAGATGAAGAGTTCTAGGTCTGCCCTTAGGCATGAAATACGGCTAGATGTCTTTAGGCCACAATTCCCGTTGCTAATCAGGGTGGTCATTAAGTCAGTTCAACTGGATTTTATGACCTTTGCCACAGTGGTTGAGCGAATCACTAGAGTTGTTAAGTGTATCACAGTCACTAAGCAAATCTAGCCTCCCCCATTGACTTTGCTTATCGGAAGGTTGTAAAAGTGAATCATGTGTGCCTGGGATGCTGCAAACATCATAAATATCTCCCAGTTGCCAAGCCCTTGGATTTTGCTCATGTGACCCTGGGGATGCTACAAGGGCTGTAAGTGCAAGAACCAGCCATCTTTTTTCAGTGCCACTGTTAACTCTGTATGCTTGCTAAATGAATGGTTGTAACTCAGGACTATCTGTACTGGAAACCTTTATTTTAGGCATTGCAGTTGTTAAGATTGAAATGCCTTATGGACTTTTCATTTTTCTGAAAACTCCAGGGAGCATGCAAAGTTGCTTTAAAAAGTCCCAGGACTGTTAAGTCCCAGATTAAAAAATAAAAAATTAAGAACAGCTAGGAACGAGCATTGGGATGCCTCCGACAAAGTAATTCAGCCTTGTCTCACCTGGGACAGCCCCAAATGAATGGGGACATTTCCCAGAATGCTCCTGGAGCAGGTCAGGTTTGTATCGTCTGATCGGCGATGATGACAAGCTTTATGCGATCCCATGTTTTCATCAAAAACGCTTTTAGCGTCTTTTCTTTTTTTAAAAAAAAGTCCAGTTCAAAAATAGCTGTGATGACTTCTGGAAACAGCTGATCGGAATATTGATTGTGGACTCTAGACTCAAGACTCTATCTATCTATCTATCTATCTATCTATCTATCTATCTATCTATCTATCTATCTATCTATCTATCTATCTATCTATCTGGCTGCATTCTGCAAGCTACAGTATATATAAGGCCAATGGCTGGAGGAGGGGCAATTAGGCCAGCAGGAAAAGTCAGCCACGCAAGTAGGAGCTGGGAGGCAAGGGACGGGATTTAACCCCATCACTACGCGGGCCAGATAAATTGTGTCGGCGGGCTGTATCTGGCCCCCGGGCCTTAGTTTGAGGATCCATGCCCTAGTTTATAGCCTTTATTCTGGCACCCATGTGCCCTAAGCTTGATTTACCTTTGGGAGGATGTAATAAGGGGGGAGGGCGATGTGTTTTGTCTCAGTCCTGAAGCCTGAGTTACTGAGAACCGTGTTACTAACTGAACAACTGCAGTGATTCTCTTTGCCCACAGGGCACTCATTAGTTCACAAAGGGGTAGGAGAATAGTGGCTTTGCCCCTGCTAGCTGCAGGTCAGTCAAAAAGAAGACGAGAAAACCATCCTTTTGAAGAGGGAGATTTCTCCAGCTTAACACAGAGAGTTTAGATAAACTCTTTGAAAATAGTTAACCTCTATATATAGGTAGTCCTCGACTTAACAGTTCATTTAGTGACCATTCAAAGTTACAACAGCACTGAAAAAAGTGACTTATGACCGTTTTTCATACTGACGGCCGTTGTAGCATCCCCAGGATCACATGATCAGAATTCGGACCCTTGGCAACTGGTTCATATTTATCATGGTTGCTTTATGTCCCATGGGTCACGTGATCCCCTCTTGCCACCACCTGACAAGCAAAGTCAATGGGGAGGCCAGATTCATTTAGCAACCGTGTTACTAACTGAACAACTGCAGTGATTCCCTTAGGTTGCAAAGAAAGGCTGCAAAATGATGCAAATCTTACTTAACGATTGTCTCACTGAAATCTTTGGGCTCAATTGTGGTCGTGAGTCAAGGACTACCGCTACTTACTTGGTTGCTGCTGAGTGTTGAAACCACCAAATCCTAAACCGGTTCCCAAGCCGGTGCCGAGCCCAGTTCCTGTAGTTGGTGCTGTTCCAAAGGTGGTACCGAAACCAAAACCTTTGTTCTGGGTAGCTCCAAACAACCCTGGAGGAAAAAGAAGGAACATCAGCCCAGAAGCAAGCTAATTTCCCCCAATAAGCATGTATCTTAATCAGAAAGCCATCTCTACATAGGTGGTACCATCCGCTGCCAGCAGAGACAGCTGCAGACGAGGAGGAGGTGGAGGGAGACCCTGGGCCAGTTTTGGTGCCTTTCGAAGGCTCTGAGAAGGAAACAGCATCAGAGACAGAGGCAGAGCCGAAAATTTGGGAGTGGCCAGTTGTCGCAGACAACCGTTTGTTTTTAGTATACAGCAAGCAATTCGGATTTCTTGGATAAACCCAGGTTTGTTGGGACGACTTACGGTTTGATTTTTTGTTTATCCCTGTGAATAAATGACTGTTACCGTCCTATTATCAAGAGAGGTTTGTTTAACATCTTATCACTACTTGCCAAGGCTGGGTCAGAACAATAGGTGACTTTCGGCCACTTACCTGTGTTTGTAGGAGTTGAGAAACTGAAGGTGGACCCCGCGGTGGTGGTGGTGGTCCCGAAGCCCCCAAAAGCCCCTAGGAAACCAAGTTATGCAAATTAAAAGGAGGGTAACTTCTTGCAAGGCAACCAATTGTTCAATGACAGCATGCTGATTGGAGAAGACATGGTGACAAATGAAATGAGGCTGATGTGATCTGATACTCACACAAGATCCAGCGACAGCAGAAAATAGGCAGCATTAGTTTATTGTTAGAGAAAACGTACATACACTTGAGACCCTTTTCTTTGGGGGTGGGGAGAAAAATCTAGTAAAATTATATATTTGCTCACAGTTCAGATGAGGAGGAGACATACTCAGCCGCCCAGAGTCCCTAGGGAGTTGGGTGGCCTATAAATTTTAATAATGAATAAATAAATATTTACTGAAGGCCAGTATTTCTCAGCCTTGTCTGCTTGAAGATGTGTGGGCTTCAACTGCCACTATTCCCCAGCCAACCATACAATGAAAACATTATTTTTAAAAATGATTATTATAATTATTTGAAGGACCGACTTTTTCCAGTCACGTATACCTGACCCACTACAGCAGGGAGGTAAGGATTGTTGTGGGTCCCCTCTTCTAAAGAGGTACACCCAATGGGACCCAGAAGAAAAGCCCTCTTCGTGGTGGCTCCCTCCCTTTGGAACATCATCCCTGCAGAGATTAGAGTTTCCCCTACTTTGACACTCTTTTGCAAGGCCCCGAAGACCTGGTTTTGACAATAGGCCTAAAGGAACCCGGAGCAGGATGGAGCCCATCAAGCAGCTTTTCTGTTGCTGTCAGGGATGAGGGTGTTAGTGTTCTCATGTTGTATGTTGGCGGGGTGCGATGCTAGTTCGCAGCCTCGTGGTGCCCCTGGATAGGCATGGTATAGTGTGAACCAAACAACTAGCAACAACTGACAGCCAGACTAAGTTGAAGAATTGGCAGTTAACGACAGTTGGCAGCCAGACATCTTTGTAGAGCTCCTGGCTCTCTAAATGCATGGCAACAGATGCAAGGTAGATTGGGCCTAACAGGACATACCGAGGCTGGTTTCCAGCGAGACTTAAAAACCACATGTTCATCGACCTTACTGCAGCATACGACACCCCTCAGAGTGACTGTGATGCTCCTTGACAAAATACATTGTGTCCGAATGTCCATCAAGAGCTTACACCGGCCCAATGTCTGATAAGTCCATGTATTTGCCATACACTAAATATATATGTGTGTGTATGTTCCAGCATAACTCTGGAATGGCTTGACCAATTTCAACCAAACACACAACACTTACCCTCCGGGAACAAACACTGTGGGGGTAAGAAACCCCGAACACCACTCGGGGGGTGTCTGTGTGCCTCAAAAACAGTTGTGACAGCTTCACAGTACTCCACAAGGGGGCTCCCTCTGACGTGCAATGCTGCACGACAGACCAGTGTAAGGCCTTTAGAGCTACGGGCCCATAGAGCTACTCCATCTAGATACAGCATTTGGATAAATAAATACCCAGGTGATGCCAGGTTTCAGAGGTGGTATTCAGCCAGTTCCGACAGGTTCTGGAGCAATAATTTTGAGAACC
Organism: Aparallactus werneri; assembly: GCA_032468035.1. Classification (NCBI taxonomy): domain Eukaryota; kingdom Metazoa; phylum Chordata; class Lepidosauria; order Squamata; family Lamprophiidae; genus Aparallactus; species Aparallactus werneri. Next base: position 5,172 of record JANHFQ010005823.1, on the reverse strand, counting down.
AGCAAATACCACCTCTGATTGGCTGATCCCGGCAAATACCACCTCTGATTAGCCGAACGCATAGCCATGCCCACCAAGCCACACCCACAGAACCAGTAGTAAAAAAATTTGAATCCCACGGTTATTGGCTAGTTAATAATAAATACTTAACAACCATTTTACTAACTTATCAACTGAGATGATTCACTTAACAACTCTAGCAAGGAAGGTGCAAAATTCACTGTAAAAATGTCTCACTTAACAGAAATTTTGGGTCCCATTGTGGTTGTAAGTTGAGAACTACCTGTATTTTGCGCAGATTTGTATGCTGTGGTGTGTCCTGTCCTTGGACAGCCAAGAGTATCCACATACTTGACTTTGTTAGGAATGAAATATCCTTCATTGTGTACAGAACGGTGTTTGCGCACCTATTTCCTATTCTTCCTGAAGTTATCAAAGTTATTAAAAACTAAAATTAAACAATGGGGGGGGGAAACTAAAATAAAACAATGTGAGAAAAAACTAAAATAAAACAATGGGGAAAATAAAATGCCATCCATAACATTGTATTGGAAAGATTTTAAATATATATAAAATCCCTCATCCCTAATCCTACAACTCAAACTGTCTGCACATTTGTAATGTTGCCCGGAGGAAAATAGAACATTTTAAACTGGCACTAAAATGATAATAATTTGGGAGCCAGGCACTTCTTCCTTATCTTTTCGGGGGACCAGCACGCATAAGGTGGCATAAGTATGGTAAAAAAAGTCAAAATGGTGGCCTTGATCTCTATCCCTATAAAACAGAATGCAGTTGTGGGAGTCAGCCTCTTGCCCCCAACAATTTGGGTCCTCATTTTACCCATCTTGGAAGCATGCAAGACCAAATCAACCTCAAGCCAGTCAGGTCTGAACTGCTGGCAATGAGCAGAGTCAGCCTGCAATACTGCTTGTAATCACTGCGTGTGATTACACACCGGCTCAAGGAATACACACACATATCCCTTTTTTTCTCTATATCTATAAAACAGAGTGTGAGTGTGTATGTTCCACATATACTCTTCAACGGCTTGTCCAATTTCAACCAAACTTGGTACACAGATAACTTACCCCCAGGGAACAAACACTGTGGGAGTAAGACACCCCTAGCACCCATTGGGGGGGGGGGTCTGTGTGCCCTAAAAAGAGTGCTGATAGTGCCGATGCCTTCACAGTGCCAATAGTGCTGACGCCTTCACAATACTCCACAAGGGGTGCAAGAGAGCAGCGTAAGGCCCGACTAGAGCTACTAACAGTATCAGGCCCAACTATACCCGGGCAACGCCAGGTTATCAGCTAGTAGTATGATTAAAGCTGGGCTGCCCATCTCAGACTACTACAAAGTTGATATAAACAAGTACTGAATGGAATAACTTATTTGTTAATTGTTAAATTTACAATGTATCCTGGCTTTACTTCAGGAACTGATTATCTTCATCAGCATCATCTCTCAAACGAAATACCAAGAACATCGATTCTGGGCTGGGCTAAGAATAGCATTTGAGTTGACATATTGACCTAACTGCAAGGTAGATTGCTTTGTTCACAGTTACATTCGTTATATGAACACAAATAATATATTTATTCAACAAATATTCATATGCTGGCAAAATTGACTGTTTTGATTAAAGAAAAGAATATAAGTACTTTTGTTTCTACATGGAGATCACCTCTGAACTTTGTGTTTGAAGTGGAAAAGAATGAGACTTTGATTCTGGGTTTTACAAATTAGATGGATAGATCTTTATAGAAATGGCTTGTTTATATTATTATGAAAAAAACAAAAAGTTGTGATTTGATATTAATGCCTTATTTTACTGTACTATACTGTCCTTGCACTATATCACACTGTTTCTCCATTACTCTTTTGTATTGCTCTGTAAACAACTTTCAGGTTACTAATTCACACATTCCCCAAGCTTTGCTCCAAAGCAGGAAATAATGTTACACTGAGCTTTCTGCCTAAGTTCTGAATGACGACTTCATTATACCCAGAAATAGTTATGATGAAAAAAAACAGTTGAGTAGTATATGTTTCATAGCCATAATTCTGTCTATAAAAAGACGTTCATGGAACATGTTGTAAACCAGCTAGTGCAGTCTGGTTCTGTAATTTTATCCCCAACCTTTGGCTTAGAGTAAAGGTATATTTACTTTCTTTTTCCTGCCATAATGATTGCCACTTCACATACATGCACAGAGACAGATAGATAGACAGACAGACACACAAATTCTTTTGGATTCTATAAGAAACTTAATTGTGTTGGTTGAAACGTCTGTCTTTGCCTGTCCTGATGATCAGATGAAGACCTTCCTTCCCATCTATGTAAACAATGGATTTATTTATTTATTTAGATAAACTTCCTATCTAAATAAACAATGGATGGAAACTAATCAAGGGGAGAAGCAGCCTGGAATTAAGGAGAAACTTCCTAATAGTGAGGACAATTGACCAGTGGAACAGCTTCGCCTTCTGAAGTTGTGGGTGCTTCATCACTGGAATTTTTTTAAGGATAGCCACTTATCTGAAATGGCATAGGTTCTCTTGCTTGAGCAAGGGGTGGGACTAGAAGACCTCCAAGGTCCCTTCCAACTTTGTTCTGACTTATTTGCCTTAACAGATTGCCTTACTTCTGAGTGGTAGGGAATGGGGAAAACCTGATCCTTGTATTCTAAAAAGTTCAGGAAAATAGGAAAGATTGGGTAGATTTTTATTTTACCACTTGAAGTCCTCTAGATGTGCTAGGATTACTTCTATCAGAATTACCAGTTTTCAAACATGCTGTTCAGTATTATAGACCCACTAGCTGCTTACCCGGCCTTGCCCAGGTATTTATTTATGGGAATGCAATCTTCCTCCGTCCCTCCCTCCCTCTTTCCTTACTACCTCACTTCTCTTCCCCTGCATCTTCCTTCCTTCCTCCTCCCTCTCTCCTTATCTCCCAACTGCCGCCTGTTTTCAAATATTGACCTGCGCAGTGCACCTCTGCTCCTTTGGATCTGCTGGGCCTGCACTCCCCCCTGCAGCCTACAGCGTTCTTTGCCTGATTTGCATTCCTTGCCTCTATTGGCTGGAGAGGTTCTATTCCCAACATTCTTTGCCTTAGTGGGGCCTGCTGTGTGCTCATGGTGCAGCCTACATTTCCCAAGGTTCTTTGCCTGACTGCATTTAGCCTACAACTCCCATCATCCCTGCAGTTTTGGCTATGAAGTGTCCCCTTTTCAAGCCTTTTTGGGGGTCAAAGAGGCCTCCTACGTGCTCACGACCCCACAGTGACTGTCTTCATATGCAAAGGTACCTCTATGTCAATTTTGGGAGAGATTGGTGCAGGGATGCAATTTTGTATAGAGCACATACAAACTAACATCGCTCCCGGGGAGTTCTCTTTTATAGATATAGATTAGCCTGGCTTTTATCTGTTCTCTGTAGTTACAGAGGACGAGAGTAAGAAAAGCACAGCAATGTGCTTAATTCATGTTTCCATTTGAATCTATTTTTATGTCCACTAGGTGTCAGAATAGATTTAGATTGCATTTAATTAACAGAGCTACCAAGAAGTTCAAGAATTCTAACAGCTCCCTTTAAACAAGTTTGCAGCCCTCAAAACCCTGTAAAAACTATTTACTAGAAATGGTTTTATAGACACACAATTATTTCTTTAATCATGTTAACATAATTTTAATCCTCCACTTTTAGATGCTGCTTCCAGCCATAGATTAAGTGATTTTGACTAGATGGTTTTTATCTAGGTTTAGCTAAATATTTGCAAATTCTTTAGCTGTAAAGCAGTAACAATAGCAACAGCACAGACTTATATTACTGCTCCATAGTGCATCACAGTCCCCACTAAGCGGTTTACAGAGCCAGCATATTGCCCCCAACCATCTGGGTCCTCATTTTACCGACTGTAGAAGGATGGAAGACTGAGTCAATCTTGAGCCAGTCAGGATTGAATTCCTGGCAGTGGGCAGAGTTAGCCTGCAATAATGCATTTTAACCATTGCGCCACCACAGCTCTTAACTAACCCAAGTTTCATCTTTCTGAAGTTCTAAATAGACGAGCTTTAGGGAAGAGGATATTCTATTTTGTCAGTTTCTCCAATACAGCTTTGCAGTAAACTATCTAGCACTTGAGTAAAATATAATATTTTAATCTTAATTAGAGGGTAGAAATTTTAATTAAATAAATGGAGCCAAATACCAGCACAGTATCCAGTGTTTAATGATAGCTCAGACTGATATCAGACAGCCTCTCTGCAACCAATTTTTTTTCAAGTTAAAAGATGCTCTTTACACTGAATCATTTGTATTTAATGCTATTTTCTCTTTGGCGGTGATAGCTGTCATTTGCCAGATGTGCTGTTATAATAAAAGTGCCTACTGACCATATTGTCAAGATCTAGTCACCCTCCAGTAACAAAGGATTGAGCCTCTTGGATACACAGGTGAACCTTCCAAAGGAAGGTGTAGCACAGAGAGGTAGTGTGTACTCCAACACTTAAAACACAAGGAGATACCATTGTTCTAACTCCAAGTCCTGTAGACTCTGTTAACCTCAGCAACCCCTCATGGTTCACAGATGGACCACAGGGGTGTCAAACTCGATTTCATTGAGGGCCGCATCAGGGTTGCATTTGACCTTGGGGGGCTGGGATGGGCATGGTCAAGATGAGTGTGGCCAACTTGACATCATTCGTGTCAGGGGCGCCTGTGGTGGCCCCAGTGCTCTGCCTGTGAAAATGGGATCCCAATTTCTGTTTTTGGCTGGGAAGGCCTCCTGCAACTCTCATATGGTCCTCCCGAGCTCCAGTTTTGCTGGCAGAGGGTTGCAGGAGGCCATCCCAGCCGAAAATGGAGATTGGGAGCCTGTTTTCACTGGCAGAGGCACCGCGGGCCAGTTCTTCACTGTTTCCAGGGCAGTCCCATGGGCCAGATCTAAGCACCCCGTGGGCTGGGTCCAGCCCGCAGGCCTTGAGTTTGACACCCCTGGGCTAGAGCAACTTCATATCAATCCTTGCACACAAACACAAAGGAGAATGACCAAGGAAGGACATCTCAGGTGCCTTTTAGGGCCCAGAAAATGGTAAAGTTGGTTCCTACCGTGAACTTCCATTCTCGGTGGACTCCACGTCAGTCTCAGGGAGCAAATGG
>JANHFQ010005812.1:34866-45459 GCA_032468035.1 Aparallactus werneri | reverse complement strand
AGTAGGTGCCTCGTGATTTTTTTCATGAAACAAGGGTGCCTTTGCCCAAAAAAGGTTGAAAAACACTGCCTTATGCATTGCTCTGCCTTCCAAAGTATGTCCCCAACCTCCAGGCCCTCAAGATCTTTTTATTCCATGTATATGGAAACTGATAATTCTTGGGCTTAAATCAGATTTGTTGATGGTTTATATTGTTTTGCTTGTACTGTAAACTACCTCAAACTTGTAAATTGACAGACTGGAAATAAAATAAATGAAAAAAAGATCTTGTGTCTCTGTTCTTTCTCTTTACTGCACCAGCCTACCCTACAAGTGTGTTCTGGAAGATCTCTAACCTGGAAAGGATGGGTCAAGCTGCTGGAACACCAAAACTTGTTCTGCAAGCAGTATCTATTCAGGCGGATAAACGTCATTAAATTTTAACTTAAACTCATTCTAGTAAGAATAATACCTCACTATGATTCTTTTGATTCTCTGTTTAGAGAAAAACACAATCTGACCCAAATTCTAAAATTCTTCACCTGGCAAAGCTGGTCCAGAAAGGAGAAATGCTTGTGACTGTGCATCAGTAGAACAACAAGGATCTGTTTGATGAAAGTTTTCTAGATGTCTTCTCTTCTGCATGCGTTTGTATTCCTGTTTTATATTGTACAGAATTTGCTCTAGAAAAAAGAACATGATTATGAATTTTAACTCAGTCATTTCAAACAATTTAAATTAAGAGAAAATACTAACAAATGGCATTAAAGGTAGTGTCAATTATTTCAGAAGTTCAACTAATCAACTAAATTTATCAACTAAAAATCATACTACAATTTCCAATCCTATTCACACCTTTCATATAACTGCAAGATATAGATGGAGATAAAGAAAACAGCATTAGGCCCTCTAATAGTGTTTTCTACTTTCCCCCAGAAAATAGCAAGAAAATTACCAGAACGTAACTAATGTCTTCCTTCCACAACATAGCACTAGTGAAAACATAATTCATATATACATACTTTTTATTCCTACTACACATATGTATAATATTGTTCCACTAGATAGTTAAGTTACATTATAGAAGCACCCACAGTTTTTGTAGTACAGGTAATCTTTGACTTAGAACCATTTATTCAGTACCATTTGAAGTTACAAAAGCACTGAAAAAAGTGACTTATGACCATTTTTCACACAACCTTTGTAGCATCCTCATGGTCATGGGATCAAAATTTGGATGGTTGGCAACTGGCATGTATTTATGACAGTTGCTGTGTCCTGGGGTCATGTGTTCATCATTTGCGATCTTGTGACAAACAAAGTCAATGGGGAATTGACTTAACCGTCTTACTACTTAACTGTACTGATTCATCTGTGGCAAGAAAGGTCATAAAATGAGGCAAAACTCACTTAACAACTGTCTTGCTTAGCAATGGAAATGTTGGGCTGAATTACGGTCTAAATGTTGGGCTGAATTACGGTCTAAGTCCAGGACTATCTAATTGTTCACTGCAAACGTATCTTCAATAAGAATAATCAAGTATATTTTATATTGAAATCTACTATATTTTTCTGCTGAGAAAATTCAGCACTGTCTTTTCACTTATCCAAAGCAGAATGATTAGTGTCCACAGAAGCAACCATTATTGTATTGCAGTGGTACCTTGGTGACCATTTTTCACACGAAACTCATTGAATTTGGTATTCAACCCACTGTGACATAAAAATTTTCTACTGATACTCAATGCACAAGCTAGAACTTGTCGATATCAGCTGCCTTGTGACTCACTACATTATTCCTTATGGGGAAAATTTGTTTGGTACTCATTGTGACTTCTGAAACCAATTAAGGATGAGTACCAAGGTACCACTATATTTGAGAATCTTTATTGTCCATGACCAAACAAGTATATTTTTGCATGCCTATTGTATTTCCAAGCACATTTAATTGCTGCACAGAAAACTCAGAAACATATTTTATTCTACCAGCAAATTATACCTAGCACCAAATATATAACAAAAAGCACATTATTTTAAATTATTATATATAAAATTGTAACATTTGGAGGTATATATCCTGCAATTCAGATAAAATTGCCTCTCTCTAATATATTATTTTGGAATCCAGATGCACAACTCATGGTTGCTAGCTGTTTCAATTTACCAAACAACTTTTCTTGCTATGGACTCTTATTCATTCTTACAGCCTTTCCCAATGGAAGCTTAGTTTAGTAATTAAACTCAATAAATAACTGTATACATTTATACCCAGAAAAAAATATTGAAGGGGGAAAGAAAGAAAAACAGTAGATACAATATCAGTTGTACAATCTTCTAGCTAGGAAATATCTAATTTTAGAAAAATGTGAACCACTATTTTACAATAATGAACTTTTTAGGCAAACAAATTCATTTAATGGCCTTTGGAGACTACAGTGGCCATAAGGATATCCATATCAGCAACATGAAACTCGGATACATCAACTAGACACCCTTGCTAAAATTATTAGCAAAGCTGCACTTACTACTGAAGTGCACTCTATCCACACTGCTAAAGGCAGAAATCTTATTCTCCCCCCTTAATTGGCCCATTATAGCAGCTGCAGTTCCTCCTACTAAAAGGGATTAGGAACAGTTACTGTAGAAAGCTACCAACTTGCAAGAATCTGGTTTCAACTTGATCATGAATCTATTAAATATGCCTTCATCAAATCAAACTCAGAGTTTATTCCATACATCAGCAACATTTCTATAGATTTCCTGTCAGGGCGTATAAAAATCACTGCCTTTTTTAATAAAATAAAACTATTTTATAAAAATGGGAAATAGATTTTACAAGGTTCCGAAATAGTTCAGAAAAACGATTAGAATTCAAAAGGTAATTTGTAATTATAGGGTACTAAAAATATGAAAATGAGAACAGTTAACGAACTGCTCTAAAAGTGCAATGTCAATTAAAAGACAGCATGATGGAGTACACCTGGAAAAGGGGTAAGAATTTGAATATAACTTCAAAAATAAAGTAAAACAAAATGATGAACAGACTACATTCCTGAAGTCTTTAGTATTTGAGGAAAAAGTTTTTATCCTGAAATATGTCATTAAAATGTTTAGTATATAGTTTTGTCCTGTGTTTTCTTTTGTTAGGAAAGAAAGGTGGGATATAAATCAAATAAATCAGTAAATAAATCTTATGAATTTATCCGAGATAAAAAAATCCAAAGAACTGATTATAAGCATACATGGTTGCAGTATTCCATTAATATAGCAATAGTTTGGTGCTTTAAGAAAAGCCAATGTACTAAATGTAAAGTAATTCATTTGTAGCAGATGTCCTGAACAAAACAGGGAAATCTAAATCAATTCTTCCAAAATGTACGGTATTTGATGTAACACTTGCTATTGTTCTAAGACTGCTGGCTATCTACAATTGTTGCAGGATCCATATGGTTTAAAAACATAAGATCCTTTAAAACAAATAACTTGAACTGACAAGGAGAACAAACCCTGAAGATGTCATCCCAAATAAAAAAGAATATTTTTTCTAAGCCTGTTTTCTCATTTGAAGAGAATCCTAGCACTGATTCTCTCACTTGGACCACTGAAATATGCAATTATCATCAGGGTCAACATTTCAACACAGAGCTAAAGATTGCTGATGAAATTTTTAAAAGCCACACGACTCCAGTGACCAAACTTCTACCAGCAATAGACAATCCTACTGGTATACAAAGAATCTGGAATAATAAATTCAAAATATAATTACACTAAACCTCTTATTTTCTTTCCAGAAAAAGTAATATATTTTGTATTCCTCTTATCAAAGAGGAATATTTTATTAACAAAATCTAACTTGTATTTTAAGATATACCCAAGGAGGATGATTGTTTAAAAAATGATTATCAAGATTTTGTTAAATATTACCTTTATTCAGAAAACAAAAACAATACAATTTTAAAGATGGATGTTGTCCTATATATAATTGCAAAAATATTCAACACTCATCTTTGAATTTGAACTGATTTAACTCCAATAGTTATAGTGTTTGTACTAGATTCATTGTTATTTACAAAATAATTTTATATAGTATGCATTGTCTAAAAACAAAAATTTTGAATGTTGATGAATTTACATTAATTTTTTATCAAACACCAAAGATGCATTTTCACTATGAGAAAATCTTCCTAACTAATTAAAATATTGTGGTTTGAATTATCTGAATTTGAATAATTTAATTATTTAAGTGTATTGGATTAAATCCTTCCAACTTCCTTTATAAGACTGTTGTTAAATGCTGCTAGATAATGATCTTAAACAATATTCATGCTCATGAAGATTAGCCATCAAAAGGGGCCACATTAGGATTTTTCAAGGATCTGCAAAGCTAATGTCAGGAAGGCAAAAGCTTGAAATGAGTTGAGGTTGGTAAAGAATGCTAAGAACAATTCTAAGGGCTTCCTGGATATATGGTGAAGAACCAAATTACTAAAGGAGACAAATGATTCTGTTTTTTAAAAAAGTGGGAAAAGGAGAAACTACAGACTAATCAATCTGACACTGATGCCTTCTCATATTTTTTATGTCATATCCCAATTTTCTAGTGACTCAATGAAATATGATGCAACATTGTTCCATTTTAATAATGTAAACATTGTTCCATCGCAATAATGTAAACAGCACCACTTCCACATTATGCCTATTATTTTGCCATCTATAACCTCAGTTTCCCTTTGACACATAAATAGCTTGACATTTTCAATGTATGTTACACTATCATTAAAAGTGCCATTATTACTCAGTAATCAGTGGATACACAGCAACAAGACATATTAGTTCTTCAAGACAATCAAGTGCTCTTCCAGGTATAGCATCCTTGATACTGACTATTCTTGCTTCAAGCAGTACACATAGAACTGACTTTGTGAGGTGGATTCATGTCAATCATACTAGCAGAATAGCCAGCATTTTGTTTAGTACGGATTTTAATTTTTAAGAAAAAGAAAATCTAGGAAAAAGATTTTAATATATACACCAAATTATTTACATTCTATTATTTAAATTAGATATTAAATACATAACTTTACTTTTGGAATAAAATAAATATTAGATATTTAAAATATTCTATGGAGATTTAAACTGGTAAAAAAATAAACTGACATAATATCTACATGCTTTTTCAAACTGACACTAAAAGTATGGTACATCTCACATAATAAAGGAAAATACTGTACCAACGTGTCAATAATATTTCTAACTAACTTTACTATTTTTTAACTGTGAAGTACAAGGCTTTTAGCTTTTCAAATAAGGCACCAACAATATTGGGATACAAAGTACTAGATGACTATTGTTCAACCGAAGCAATTTTTAAAATGTCGCAAAAGCAGTTTACTGGAACAATGTCCTAAGACTTTGGCTCATATACATAGGTTGCCAGAAGCATTTATGAATGGAAGCCAAGTCCATTAACGTTGGATCTTGGCAGTAATTATTACAATGTTCTAAATGTGTCCTATGATGGTTCAGTCACACATTTAAGTCATCAAATGATGAATAGACATATGTGAACTCGTTTAAAATAGTGCTCACTAGGTAATTTAAATGTTCAAAGTCGAGCAACTGTGAAATTTTTTGAAATAACTATATTGTAAATGAATGTAAGCTTCTATCTAGTAATTTAACAACTTTATACTGCACAATATGGTTGTCATTAACATTGATGTATTAAGAGCGTGCTAAGTCAAAATTCTCTACTTGAACTTATTTACACAAGAAATGCTAATTCAATTCTGGGTATATTTTCTTTTAAGTTCCTGAGTAAATCATGGGATTATTCTAGATATATGGCTATACATATGATTATAGTTGCAATGAAATAACTAGTACTCTATTATAAGGCTATATAGTCTGAAATGGAACATGATAGTAGGAGTATGTAAGTAAGTACCGTAAATACCATAAATACCGTATGTATGTATGTATGTATGTATGTATGTATGTAAAACTGAGAATTCAGGAAACTCAGACTCTAGGGGGCGGTGCTCACCTCAGTTTCAAAGCCGAAGAGCCAGCGCTGTCCGAAGACGTCTCCGTGGTCATGTGGCCAGCATGACTAAACACTGAAGCGCAAGGAAAGCTGTTACCTTCCCATTAAAGGTGCTCCCTATTTTTCTACTTGCATTTTTACATGTTTTCGAACTGCTAGGTTGGCAAAGGTACAAGTGTATTAATTTTGTATTTTGTTAAAACAAAAAGCAGTCTTGAGTTTGATTAGGTGGCCTTAGAAATCTAGCAAAATAAATACCAGTAATTAGTGAATTTACATTATAATAAATTACCACCTGTAATGGTAGTTACTTTTATAGAAGGGGGACTGTTATTCTTCTCAATGTTTTCTTTGGGAATTTAATTCTTTTTTACTGTTTCTATATGCTAAATTGCCCAGAGTCACCATAAGTAATCTGAAAAATCAATAAATCGATTGATGTATTTGTGCAGTCACTAGAAATCAAGTACAACTTGAGGAGCGTCTACCTTTTTATAAACAGTCCAATTAGCCAAAACATAACTATAATTTCCAAACTGAGGGAAAATAGTACTTCGCAAACAGAAAAAATGTTTATTTGCATACAATGTCAACGCACAGCCCACTGAACAAAAGCCTTGGTCTGAAAAAAAACTAAGATATGAATGTTCCTGTAAATGACAAATGTCAGACAGAAAATCAATATGAAGCAAAATAGAATCTGATGGATATGAACAAATACTGTATAGCTGTCAAAAAAATTTTTAGATGCAACATTCACACTAAAACTGTCCTTTCTCCCCTTCGTTCATTACCACCTTTAACAAGTATGTATTCAACTATATATTAGTTACAGAATCACAACTTCCAAGTTAGATTTTATCCCTCATTTATCAAGTTTAATTTTTAAACAGAAAAATTCAAGGCCTTAATCCCAGAGTGTTATCGCAGAAATGACGAATACAAATATAACCAGTGATTTCAAAATATATTCCAAAAACTTGAATTTTTCTATTATTACAGAATATTTTTTCATGAATTTTTACGAAATGCAACGTTTCATAAAAACAAGACAAGTGTAGTGGTATCCAATTAAAGAAAAATAATATTTACTTATCACTTTATATATTTACCAGGGGATATTTCAGATATGCAAATAATAGTGTTTCTAAAATTGGACTTTCTAGTTCTCGTTCCCCAAGCACCTCAAAACTCTGAAACATTCTCCACTTTCCACAATAAAATTGAAAAGTTAAGGCACAGAAAATAATCCATTCATGAATAAATATACTGTAATACAAATATAATCAAGCTCATTTTTAAATAAAACTTTGTTTCGATTACTTTAGCATATAATCCTATATTTTACACATAGGGTAGTCCTATTGTGCTAAATAACTTGCCTCTAGGTAAATATGCACAAAAATGTAACATATTTCATTGTATATTTTTCCATACACAACATTTTAAAGATCTTACAACTGGGAAATAATTTAGTGGATATTTTATTATCTACAAAACCTGCACTGATCATTTTAAAACTGGCCTATTTTATGGGGGAAGTGCTATTTATTTAAGTGAAGTATTGTAAATTTGAATTAGAACTCCTAGCACACGGTTGGCAATGCTATTCTGGGAGTTGTGGTTACATTATTTTGTCCATTGAATCAACATGTGATACAGAAATTTTCTAAAATGTTTAATGAGGTATCAATGGCACCCACTACAAATAGTAATACAAATAGTAGCACCTGTGTTATGTGTGACATGTTTTCTATCAACTGCCCCCATAATAGAAGTATGACAGATAGCAACAAACTATGAAACATGCCAAAGGCATTCTGCAGCATCTATCATTCCTCAAAGAATATCAAGTTATCAGAAATTAGTATTAATATTAAAGCCATGCTATAACAGATTCATCACAAAGGAACACCACATATTTCTATAAAAATCTATACAATATTCATTGAAAATTATAAATGCAAAAGTTGACACAACACAATTAACAATTAAAAGTATTTCTAGTGATGCTATAAGATCAGGGGCGTCAAACTTGGGTTGACATGTTGCCACTTGAGTAACACAACTTTCTCCCTTCACTAAAATGGGGATGGGCATGGCCAGCAAGTGACACATCCGACCGTGAGTTTAACACCCCTGCTATAAGTAGCAGAATGCTTCACTAGGCATGGGTTAGACTAAATAACAAAGACCCCGCCAAATCTTTCATTCTATGATTCTTATGATTCATTAGGCAGTAACACTGTTATTCTTCCACAGCAAAGATGTTTCAGGTACAAATTTCCCTGTAAGACAGGTTCAACCAAAAGAGAATGGACATTTCAAAGCTGCTCTGTAAGTTTCCATAGTAGCAGAGCAGAGGGGCTTGCACTTGGATTTCCCTAGCTTTACCCAACAAACTATACTAGTTTTCATTAGTTTAAGTATATGCCTATCTTTATTATTAGATCAGAATGTTACATTATAATAGATTTTTTTACATGATGCAAGCATTTTAATAGGCAGAAATATAAGTGTTTAATACAATGAAAAATTGAAAATGTATTCATATATTGTGAACACACACTTCAAAGGAACGTACCTGACAGATTTCATACAATTACACGATTATGTGTATGTGCGTGGAATTATTGATCTCGTCTTAATTAGTATCTTAGAAACCTCATTATTAAATATTTAAATACAAGGTTGTTTCTGCACAATTAACCTGTCTATATTCTATTTTAAATGGAATTGCTTAGCTTAGCCAACCATCCATTTATACCTTTCAAAACTGCCTTATTCTTTAATAGGTTTTTCCAGGAGCTCCTTAGGTTTCAAAAGTGTTTTCCAATGACTGCAAGCTGTTTAATGACTTGAGATGCCTAGCTGTCCACTGCACTGAATCAATTTTAAACCCTTATTTACATTAAATATTCATTAACGATGAATATTTCTTTCTACTTTCAGTGAAGTCACCCACTTTATCTGGTAATAAACAGTTGGCTGCATTTAGTTTTAACAATGGTTACTTTATAACAATGATGATGAAGATACATAATTTGTCCCACTGACTCTAAAAGTTGCTCATTCAGGAAATATTCCAACATTTCTAGCACCCCATTAAAATCAGCAGTAGCACATAAATTAAATACTAAATAAATGCTCAGTTCCGTATCATCTAATCCTTTCCCACATATGCCAAGGAAGAATCAAATTATTTGCTTGCAGAATGTTGAAAGTAGGCTAAAGTTCACAAGAGTTTAGGGGTGCCAATTGCTTACTCAACTTATAGACCATGATGATATTAATATTTCAGATTGTAACCTGAAGTCTCAGGAGAAAAAATTATATCATAAACTCTGACCTTGTAATAATTTAAAATTTCCGTTAAGAAAGCGTCCTTCAAAATCAGACATTTCCAAGGTCTAATGCTCATTTTAAAAGAATTTACTATGTAATCATATTTGTACAGTGTCACTCCTTACTAATATGACAATCCCATCCATCTCAATGGAGCTTACGAACTGATCCAAAATCAACATTCCCAACAGGCACGTACACTTTTAGACAATTATGGCATGAAAATTATAGCAGTGAGCAAGGAGGGAAGAAAAAGTTTTTTTTCTTAAAAGCCAAGAGAGATATGAAAACAATACTGGAGAAAAGTCCAGTTACAGTCATTATGAGAAACCACACTATGAAGTAAAGTGAGGTAATCCCTATCATCAGAGGGACAACCCAGCAAGGCTCGATGTTGCCACTAATTTGTCTTTGTGAGAGGAGCCAACCCACCTTAACCGTACAACCTTCTTTTTGCTGCTACTCTAAACACACCCTTTTATAAACCCATTATCACTAAGCTTCAGGAAACACGGGCACTCTCGGCCTTAAAATTAAAATCCCAAGCTAAAGATGAAGGGGGGGGGGGTTAAAAGCAGCTGTCCTCTTGCCCGGCCCTTTCGCAAACGGCCTAGAGTGGGGTGATTGATGGCAGACCCCGACCAGGTCCGCCCCTCCTGAGCTGCGAGGCTCGGGGAAATCGCCCCCGCCGTCTATAAGCTCAGGCAAAGGAGCGAACACTACTCCCCGGAGTTAATGGCTTCAATCAAATCGATCAGTCAGTCGGTCGGTCGCCTGCACCGGGAGGGGATCCAAGAAGGGCAGAGAGACTGAGGGGAGGGAAGAGGAGGAGAAAGGGGGCTGCTGCATTCGAGGCTTCTCAGCCGAGGAGAGCACCGCCTCTCCCTCCCTCGCGATAACTCCCCAGTTCCTCTTTCTCGCCGCCGCACCAATACCTCTCGCACCGCCCAGGCCGGCCTTTTCCCAAGGGGGGCGGCGGCAAAGGTGCGGTGGGAAGCGTTATTTCCCTTCCCCCCGCCCGCTCCCAAGACCGGCGCAGAAAGGAAGGCCGACAGTCCTCGTCGTCCTCCTCCCCTCCCAGCCCAGGACGAACCCCTTCGGGGGCTTCTCCCGCATTTGCCACTTCCCCACCCCCACCGCGGGGAGGGCGGCCATTTCCATTGTGCCGACACCGCGGCGAAAGCCAAAAAAAAAAAGGGGGGGAGAAAACGGAGGGGGGGAAA
>JANHFQ010005811.1:4503-14660 GCA_032468035.1 Aparallactus werneri | reverse complement strand
ATCCATCCATCCATCCATCCATCCATCCATCCATCCATCCATCCATCTATCTATCTATCTATCTATCTATCTATCTACAGTATCTATCTTTGCTTGTACGAGGAGACCATTTGCACAGCAGGAAAATCTGGCCTGCAGGTTAATCTAGTTTGCCAGGCTCCAGATGGGGTACCTGCAAATCTCTGCAAATGAGCAACTAGACCAAAGCCAGATGCCCCACAAATTCTGGTTTACTCTATCACTGGCAATGATAGAGTAGAACAATGATTCAAGTAGAAGCTTTTCTTTTCTTCTTGACCAGGGTATTTTTAGGCTGAGAGCCTTCTGCATATGAAAGTTTATACAGTATAGAATGTAAATTGGTATTTTTTTATGATCCAAGACCAAACACCATTTAGAATTCCAACTCTAAATGGCTATAAGAGGAAAAGATAGAGCCAGAACAAAGCCAGTAAGAGACTGATCTGTGAGAACTGCCAGCCTATATCATATTCATATATGTTCATTCAATCCTGCTTCTGTTTCTAATAAACATTGTACAAAGTTTGTTTGATTCTGTGTTACTTCTAGATGCAGTTTCTCTTCAAATATGTATCAGCAGATTCTGATACTTTTTTCAGCTCAAAACTATCTTAAAACATCCAAGCAGCATGAGTGTCAAAGAATAATTATCAGTCCCATATGTTTAGTTTTTCCTTGGCTTTCCATTCAACAGGCTTCAAAGATCATTAGTATAGGAGCCTCCAATTGTAAAAGAGTAATTTACATATTTTTAAAAGAGTAAGATACCTGGGTATTTTTTCTGCTTTGTTTCTGTGAAGCCAGCTGTGCCATTAATTCAGATTCATGTCCTTCTGGCTGATTTGCATCCGAAGTTCCACTCCCGTGTTCCTGAAATAAAACATACCAGTACAAAGTAAGATCTTGTTTGCAAAAACACATCACAGGCATATAAAGTTTAAAGCCAACAACTACAGTACATTATCTTTGGAATAGAGGAGTATGTTAGATTGTGGTTTTGCAAAGAAGCCCATCTGTCAATTCGAGCACTGCACCATAAATTCATGAAATATAATAAGTGAAGTCTGGCTCATAAGACAGGGAAGAGATCCCTAGTGAAATGTGAAGTATTAAAAATAGATATAATCCATGGTCTTTGGCAAACACAGGCATGATTTGGCAGATTTGGCATGTATATTTATGGCACACGGCCCTCTCAGCCTTACTGGAGAAATTGATTAATTTAGCAATTTGAGGATGTAACCAAAGGATATAGTCAATAAAGTTTAAAAAGCACTGTATAGAACAGCTGTAATACATTTTGTCATTCTTATAAATGTTTTTCCCCCTTAAAGTGGAAATATCCTTTCCTTTTTACTGGAAAATGGATGCTGCTACCTTATTTTCAGTGTTTTGAGACCTACTGAAGAATATGAACAGATCCAGTATTCTCCAAAATACCTGAGGGCTAGACAAGAAGTAATGGATGGAAGCTTAACAAGAGACATTCAGTCTAAAAGTAAGGAGAAATTTTCTGACAGTGAGAACAATTAATCAGTGGTACGACTTGCCTCCAGAAGTTGTAGCTGCTCCATCACTGGAGTTTTTAATGAAGAGATTGGACAACCATTTGCCTGAAATTGCAAAGGATCTATCTATCTCTCGCTTGAGCAGAGGGTTGGACCAGAAGACCTTTAAGGTCCTCTCTAACTCTGTTATTTTGCATTCTATGGATCTACCAAACTCAAGTCAAAGTGAACAAAAACATATTCTGGATATGAGCCAGCCACTAGTTCTTAAAGCAATTACTCATTAAGTTGATAGGATAGAAATAAATCAGACATGAAGTGGCTGCTAGAGAAATTATAAAATTCTCTCTCTACTGCAATTAGGGTTAAGGTTATAATTAGGATTAAGGTTATAATTAGGGTTAAGGTTACAGTGAGAAGTGCTGAGGTGAGAGACGGTGATCCAAAGGCACCAGTGAGCTCCTATGGCTGAGGTACATTTGAAGCTGCAATTCCTCCAATACCAGTACATTTACTTATACAGTTGCTCCATTTCACCTCTTTTGCCTGATCCTTCTCAGATGCAGTTCCAACCAACTCAACAGCTGTATCGCTCTGCAGATTCTCTTCTCCTGCCTCTCCATATGCCTCATGGTCCATTCTTTCCACAGCTTCAGGTAACTGTTCCTCGTTTTCAGTATCATTACCAGCTTCATCAATTTTCTGAAGCAATTAAAAAAATGAATCAGTATTAGCATTAGTTTGGCAAAATATTAGTAGCTGATATAGCGTACATAACAGAATAGGTTTTAGACTGTATATAAGCGTTGTTTGTTTCATGACAAGTTAGATAAAAATTCATTTACTGGAATTTTAGACTGTCTCTGTCTCTCTCTCACACACGCTCACTCACACACAACTTCTATTAATAACAATATGTGATACCTGAGGACAAAGGCCTTGATCAGCAGTGGAAATATTCTGTTCTTTCTCTTCAGCTTTTTGCTCTTCTACTTTAGAGTCCTCTTCTTCGCCTGTATTTGCATCAGAATTCCCTGTTCCTTCTTCTTCATTTTTATCTTCTTCACGTTTATCTTCAGAAGGATCTTTTTCAACTTGCTCAGAATCCTGTCTATCTTCATCTATATCTCCTGTATTCTTATCTTCTGCTTCCTTTTCATCTACATCTATCACCTTCTCTTCAATCTCAAAAGGATTTTCTCCTAATAGAAAGAGATAGAATATAGTTTTTTTTTAAAAAAAACAACCCCATACACATATAGTTGGATAGAATGCCCCAAGCCTGCTAAATTCCATACATGCACTATTATTTGTGGAACTGAATACCTGAAAAAGACAAAGGCCAACTAGACACAATTCCCAGACACAAGGGATCAAGGTCCAGGGAACTGAATAAAATGCAAAGCAAGGATGTGCTTTGAATACAAAGCTCTGGACTGGGATTGGGTGTATCCATGAATCCATTAATTTCAGTTCCTCTCTCCTCTCAATTTCTTCCATAAATAAGTTATTTCTTTTCCTGGAATCGCATGGTAGCTGCACAGTGGTTATTACATGGGTAGCTCCCACGTGTCCAGGGAGCATCAATTGGGCCAAAAAGTGGACACAATGTGGACACTTCTTTAACCCAACGACATATTTTCCTGGGGTCACATAGCTACCATATGGAGCTGGGGGAAAACACAGCTTCTTCAAGGAGCGATTGGCAGATATAGCTTGAATACCCATAAGCCCACTGAAGCACCTTTTTTGCTTCAAATTTGAAAAAGAGCATATTCCTAGCTTACCTACTCCACTCATTCCACAAATGTTCATCGTTCTATCACTTTAAACTTTAAATAACATCTTTTGAATCAACTTTTCTAATTACTAAGATAATGGTATTAACCTACATTAAAAGGTAAATGACCTTTTTACTTCATCAAGCTGATGAAAATTGTTGTAGATGCAAACGTAACTTGCTGATAGCAATGAAATCCTAATTTTCAACAATTTAAGTTACAAAAGAGCCAGAAAGCTTTAAACTCTGATGCGAAGTTTATAAGTTGTAGCTTTTGTACCAGGACACAAGTTTTGTTAAGTGGTTCCCCTTCACCCATTGGAGATAACAATGTGTCTGATACTAAGTATCATTTAGCCATTTCTACTTCTACAAAAGAAGAAAGGGACAACAGAGAATGAGGTGGCTGGATGGAGTCACTGAAACATTCGGTGTGAGCTTAAATGGACTCTGGGGGATGGTAGAGGACAGGAAAGCCTGGAGGAACGTTGTCCATGAGGTCGCGATGGGTCGGACACGACTTCGCAACTAAGAGCAACACTTCTACCTTCTTCTTCTTCTTTGTCTTCTTCATCCATCTCTTCATTTCCTAGGTTCAGGTCATGTTCAAGCTCCAGGGCTTCGGCTTCGGGTTGTTTTTCTTGATTTCCATGGTAAGGATCCACTTCGTTCTCATCATATTCACCCTATAAAGCAGAACACACTATAAGAAGAACGAAGGTGGAAAGCAGAGATATAATTATTTAAGGGAGGCAAAGTTCCTGAGGCTTAAAATTCTATTGAACCTGCTCAGGCAGAAAAATCTCTGAATGTTTTAAGGAAGCTTATCACCCATTAGAAAAGATATCCTTTCACATCACAGGGTACACAATTCTAAATACACATTGATGTTGTCTTAGTTAATATGTGCTTGTTGGTTTCATTGTGAACTGTGAATGAATCCTTGCTATTGGGTGGAACTTTATGATTACTTCATTTAATCCTTTATGATTACTATATTTGTAATACATTTTAGTAAAAGTAAATAACAATCATGGTAATAATAAACACTGTCTAGTCATCAACAAGATATCTTGCCTTAGTTGCTTTCCCCACTTAGTTAAGAATATTGATTTTGACTATGTTTTTTAACTAAGAAGTTATTAGATTGCATCTGGGTTTAAGAATATCATACAAACATTAATAATGGAGGAAAAATTCTAAAATGGACACCAGCTCTTTGATCAAGTGACATACTTCAAATATTTACAATTAAAAAAACAAGAAAGATGGGAATTCTCTAAATACATATCAAGATTAAGGTGACACATGCTTTGAAAACAATTTGGAAAAGTATTCTGGATGTTGTATGAGCACAGCCCTATTCTGCTTCTAATTAAAGCAGCAATGTCTTCCCCCACCCCCCAGATTTTTGTGCCAACTTTAAATATACAGTAACTTTAAGAATTGTTTGCAAAAACTGAGTTTGTTCAGCTAACTTAACACGTGTTTCTTTATTTTGTTGTATATCGTTAGTTAAAAATGAAAACAAACAAAGGGGAAGGGGAATGGAAAGCCGGAAAAAGAGAAAAGAGTACATTTAGAGATTTAGAAAAGAATCAATTCAATAAAGTATTCACATTCTTTGCAGAAATGTGAAAAAAGAGGTGGCTGCTTTAACAACAGAGGACTAATGGACAAAAGGTCCAAAGCACTATTAAATTAGCAATGCACACTCCCAGTTAAGAACACTTTATTGAATCTCTCACATACGGGTGCATACTCTTTCAGCTTCTTAACTACTATCCTCTGCTGCCATTTCCTCTTTTAGTTTCCCACTCAATGCACAAAATAAGTAAATAATCATGCAAAAAGGTAAGTTATTAATCGGCTAGTTTTGATGGACGCTGGTTGTAAAAACTCATCTTCTAGGAATTCTCTGCATGCATAGCATGTTTTGGAGACAAATTAATTTACCATTGATGAAGAGATCTGTAGAGTTTGAACTCTTATACAATTTTTGATAATTTTTAGGAAGACTATTAAAAGTAATACATTTGCATAAATGGCTTCTGAGTATGTTGATTATGCTTTGTCCTTTGATAGTTAGTTACACCTCAGTCTTTATTCCAAATGCAGAAGAGCAGGAGGGAGTTCTTGGGCTTTGAAAATACCATTGAAAGACTGAGTTCTACTAGTTCTAGCTGAAATATTAGTTGTACTTATCATTGGGCAACTTGGTCCAGTCACTATTTCCTAGCCCACCTTCCAAGATGGTTGGTAGGGAGAAAAAATGGAGAATGAGATGATACAACTATATAGAAATAGAGTTGGCAGCAATCATTATAAAGAATTGGCATCAAATTTAAAAAAAAGAAATCATGTCTCTCTTTTGTGTAAAATTAAAGTGGCAATATCTTCGACTATGATTCCCTGACAGAATAACAACAGTTAAAATTATTTTTCTACTGAAAATTCTGATTTTGTTTCAAACACTTCCAATTCCATTGCCTATTATTTGGTTCCATATATGACAAAGACTTATTCCTTTGTTTGTGTATAATTAGAACTTGTCAGATCCTAAGTTTCAATAAATATAAACAAAGCATTAGAAGTCCAAGCAATCTAACTTTGAAATATTACAGTATCTTAATTGAAAAACATAAAAGTATTGATATAATTAGAAACTCAAAATAAGTTTGTATTAGACTCCCCTGCAGTTAGCACATACTATTTCTTTCTGAAAGTACTATGTTAATAGCTGCCATTTCAAATCCATATTTAAAACTTGCATGGGTAGTTAAGAAGAGGAAAGAAAATAATTTGACTTTTGATTTGGCTATTTCCTACCATTCCTAATTTGTATAACATAAGGATAGAAAATAGCAGGTTCTGTAAAATTAGAACTATAAATGCAGAAAACAAACCTCTGATTTCTCCATATATTATGGTAATAAACAATTACAAAATTTCCTATCAATTCATTTATTCATTTATAAAATACATGGATCATATCCATCAAGACCATTAACAATATTTGAAAATGCATATCTTAACATTATATAAAAACATCTATACTGAACATGACGGGTTCCCTGGAAGGTTCTTTTAAAGGTTTGGGAGGATGATTTAGGCATTGAATCTCATTGAGTACTTCTGTGGCATAGAATTTCTTTTAAATCTGCTATTCTTCTAGATTGTTTTCAGTGGGGCTATAAACCAAATGGTACATTTGCATATGCCCATTAATCATATGAGCCCATTTTAATAAAGTGCAATTGAAGAAATTGGGGAAATCAACCATCAATATTTTGTAATGAAATCTGGGATTGGCTTACTTGTCTATATTTCTTAAGACCTATAGCCATGATGGCAAACCTATGGCATGCATGCCAGAAGTGGCATGCAGAGCCAACTCTCAGGGCACACCAGCCATTGCCTATTGCTCTTTTGGCTTCTACTCTTTGTGGGAGCACCAGAAACTGGAAGAGCAACTCCCCGGTGTACATGTGCATGCCGGCCGGCTGGTTTTTGCACACACATGTGTGTTAGAAACCAGAAGACCAGGTGGCCAGCATGCATGCGCACACCAGGGAGCTACTCTTCCAGTTTCCAGTGTGTGTATGCTCCCGTTTCAGCACTCAGTGGCAAAAAAGTTAACCACCACTGACCTATAGATTGATCCAGGATTTTTTTTAAAAAAAAACTGATTTTATTTGTATTGTTAACAAAGAATAAATTCAGTAAAAATAACTATTTATTAGCAATACCATCTATATCTTCCCCTAACAAATAAGTTTTGCCCAATACAAATTTCAGTTTGGATGAAAACATATGGTTGTTTACAATAGGGGTGTGTGTCTCCTCAAAACTGTGCGCCAAAAGTTTCAAAATACCTTTTGGAAATAGAAATACCATGTAGCTATTGGTTGTTTTAAAAAATCAAACCAAAGAATTTGTTTGATATTTATCAGTTGTAGAAGCTCTAGAAGCTGAGGAAGCCAGAAATAAGTCAGTCTTGCAGATAAACTAGCAATCATCTTTTTTTATTGTCTTTGATCTTCATTATCAAACTCATTACAGATTGAGGGTAACTTTCATTAATCAATACGATTTAGCAGTTTTGAATTATGTCTACAAGTTTGAAATAAATAATGAGCTTCCAATTAGGAAACAATACAAATGCCATTTCACCTTTTGAAACTGAGTTGGATAGCCATGGAAACATTAGGCAGCTTAGGACAGTGAATTTATATTCTGCAGAATTCTGATTTATAACTTCTTTTGTATCTCTGGCAAGATCCTTCTTTTTCTTTCTTTTTCCCCTGGCTCATTATTCTTTTTTTTTAATTATCAGGCAAGCTATCTCCATCCACTTTGATCCAAACTGGATTTCAGACGTAATGATTAAAGTTTTCAGTACTTATAAGATCTAATTACCCACCTACTTTCACACATTTTTAGCATCTGCTGCAGCCCTATCACCAAACTGTCTTTGAAATGCTGCCAAGTAGATGTCAAGATGGAAATGGTTATCAGCCAGCATGAAATGAAAGCAATCTCTTGTGCACATATTCGTGTCAGAATTTGGCAGTGTAACTGGAGGAACACATCTAGGGACATGAGTGGAAAGCTTATGTCATTGATGCAGGAGAAAAGACTACAAAGTGTTTCCATCACACTAAGTGAGCCTGTAACGTTCTAAAGAGACAGAAACATTTTCATCTAACGTATTAGGCTCATAACGCATTCCAATGAGTGGGAAAAAATCTAACAGAAAGTGAAAATAAATCAAAAAGCCCAGCCTAAAAAGTTTTTTAAGTCATCAGTCAGATCAAGTGGCTTAGGAATATGATTCTGTTTCATCTCAAATTAATTTCCCAGATTTATTTTATTTTAGATTTCCCTTTAAAAGTACTCAGTCTAACATTTATGCCTCATGTTCTTCTCTCAACAGTTTTGTGAAGTAAGCTAGTCTGAAAAATCATGACTGGTTATCATCCAGCGATCTTCATGGCTGAATGAAGTTTTAAATTCTGGTAAGTTTGATCCTGATCCAAGAATCAGTTACACTAATTGGCTTTCTAGAGCTGGATTTGCACTTTGTAATCACCCATAGATTTGTTTAGTTCTGCATGTACAAATTCACCCATCTGGGATTGTAAAACATGGTTTATAACTTACGGTGTTGCATAAACTGAAGCATTTTAGATTTATTAATAATTCATAGTTAAATTATAAGTTGTGGTCATTTATTTAGTATTGACTACTATTTTATCTGCCTTGGGATTCTCAAAATTTCCTAAAGCTCATTCTCCATCGAAAAAGTAACACTGGTACCTAAGATGAGAGTATGATTGTCACCTAATCATTAATAAGTTTAAATAAAAACTATTTTCCACAAGCTTCAGTTAGACTGTTAGAGTGCTTTTTTAAAGGATAATATAAAAGAAAATATCTGGCTGGAATTCATATCTTTCCCCCTCTTAATACACTCAACAAAGCACTGGTATAATTCTATATATATTCTTAAACAACTGTATCTTTCCATTTATTTATTTAGTAAATAGACTGACATGAATTATAATAATCTTAATAGTTTATAGTGATAACCAACAAACCAAGATCTGAGTTCTAATCATTTTGGGGTACTATGTCAAAACTCCCTTTTGCACAATGTTTAAAAACTTGCTTCCTAGCCAAGTTTCTTAGTAGATGCAGAATGTCATTTTCTTTTCTAATTGGAAAACAACAAAAATTATATATGGTTGTAGTAATATTGCATACTAAAATAGAGTTTCAGATATTAAAAATTATCATCACTGCTCCTATGAGCAAATACCAGTATTTTTACTTGCTAGTAGATCTGTAGTCCATCTCCCAGGTATAGAATCTAGCAGCTGACTCTACAAAAACAGACCACTGAACAATGATTAACTAGTGAAGAAATAGGAAAAGAACTAATATTGTATTTACTATTTGTAGGATAATTTTCCTCAGTTGTAATGGTCAGCCTCTTAAGCAATTCTCAGCTGACCAATCTGCAGGTTTATACAAGACAGGAATAACTTAAATATACTACCAAAAATATGCAGAGGTTTCTTTTTAAAAAAAACCAAACAAACCCAATTACTTTAATTCATGTGTTTTAATATATCTCCTATTTCTTCAACATTCTTGTAGAATCAAGAGCCAACAATCTTCCTCCAAAGAAACCATCTGTTATGAAAATCTGGTTCATCTTAAATATGCTTGGCATTTCCTTTGACATTATAGGAATCCCGTGAAATCTAGTTATTCTTTATGCTTTCATCAGAGCCATCTGTCAGCAAAACATCATACCCAGTGAATTCATTTTGTAAACCTGCACTTGTTAACCTTCTGGTGATACAAATAAGGGGGAAGGGTCCTACTGACTGTTCAAATAATTGGAGCCCACACCATATATGATGGTTTGAACTATGCCATCATGATCTATATTTGTTATGTGAGCAGAGCCAGGAATATCTTCTAACTTCCATATTAGGTTGTTTCCAGTAGCTCTGTTTTGCGCCATGTTCAATTCAGTATTTATGGCTAAGGCACAGCATCCTTATAAGACTTCCTTCCATCATGATTTCCCTTTTATTTATTTCTTTAGTGTAGTAGTCTGTTGTACCCATTTGTTTTATTCTATGTCTCACACTGCCACTAATTGCACCAAAGAAGACATCACTGTCATATATTTATTTATTTATTTATTTATTTAATTTTTATGCTGCCCAATCTAAAGACTCAGGGTGGCTTACAGAATTAAAACCAATATAAATACAATAAAAAATACAATAAAAGAGTAAAAAACCCAGTTAAAACCCCTGAACTGATTTACA
>JANHFQ010005809.1:10729-26791 GCA_032468035.1 Aparallactus werneri | reverse complement strand
GGTATATAAGTCTAAGTATTATTATTATTATTATTATTATTATTATTATTATTATTATTATTATTATTATTATTATTTTGTATGAAATTTTGAAGTGTTCCTTTTGTTGGAAAACCATATGAAGCATGATTATGAAGAATAACTGTATGAAGAATAATGTACTTACAAATCTTGTTGTGAGCATTAAGAATAACATATCCCAAAGACTTTTGCATTAGATATAGTGCAGGCTAAATGGACTATCAATTTCTTCTATTTTTTATGCATTACTTAAAGTAACGGCTCATTAAAAACGAACCCTTTGGCTCTTTAAAAAAAATTTAAAAACAAAATCTGCTTTCATCTGGATACTTCTTCACCCCTTCTCTCCGAAGAGTTATATTTTAGCTGCAGGCTTGGCATGCTGAGAAGATTTTAAAGTGCCTTGTCTTTTAATAACGACAGCAGAGAGGAAGGCTGCAGTGCTTATGTATATCTTTATAAATGGCCTGCCCTTTACGCTTTATAAATATGTACGAGTTGAGACATTCCCGTTTCTTTTCAATTATAGGTAGACTTGACTTACAACCTAATTGAGCCTGGAATTACAATCATAAGTCGAGACAGTCATAAAGTGAGTCACTAGGTGACTGACCCGGTTTTATGACAGTTTTGGGGAGATCATTAAGCGGACAACACAGTCATTAACCAAATCTATCGTGCACTTTTTTTACTGGAAAGTGGAAAAACCATTGTCCATTGTGGTTTATTTTATTTGTAATTTGAGGGAACACCTGGCCCCGGCTTCCCACCACCCGGTTCGCGCCCACATGGAGGCCATCCTCAGGGAACCGACGGCCAAGGAATGCCGCCGGGCTCGGCCCAGGGGTAGGGCCTTCTCTGTGGGGGCTCCGGTGTGCTGGAATCAGCTACCACCAGCCCTTCGCGTTATCACCGACCTCCGTTCCTTCTGCAAGGAACTTAAGACGCATTTATTCCAACTAGCCGGCCTGGATTGATAAAATGGGGGGTTTTTAAATTGTTTTAATAATTTTAATCAGGGTTAATTTAATTTATTTTTAACTGTATATATTGTATTGTATTTTATTCTACCCTGGAAGCCGCCTCGAGTCCCAGGAGAGGGGCGGGGTATACATTTAATAAATGAAATAAAATGAAAATGAAATTTATTTATTTTATTTTTGAAATTTTTAAGCTGCCCAATCCAATGGACTCAGGGCGGCTTACAAAGTTTAAAAACACAATAAATACACAATAAATAAAATACAATAAAAAACCCCTCAAATTAAAACTCATCTAAAAAACCTTGAGTGGATGATTATAATTCCACCCCAGACCGCAGGAAGAGCCAGGTTTTAATGGCCTTACAAAAGGTGAGGACATCCGGAATGATCTGAATCCCCGGGGGCAGTTCATTCCAGAGGGCAGGGGCCACAACAGAGAAGGCCCTCGCCCTAGGCGCTGCCAGTCGACACTGTCTAATTGGCGGCACCCGGAGCAGGATAACCCTGTGGGTCCTGGTTGGTCGCTGGGAGGCAAATGGTTGCAGGAGGCACTCTCCAAGTTAAGCTGGTCCGATGCAATGTAGGGCTTTAAAGGTAACGACCAGCACTTTGAATTGAATCTGGAAACCCACCAGTAACCAGTGCAGCTTGCGTAAGAGTGGTGTTATGTGAGTGCAATGTGAAGCACCCACAACTCGCGCGGCTGTGTTCTGGACCAGCTGAAGTTTCCAGATGCTCTTCAAAGGCAGCCCCATGTAGAGCGCATTGGTAATCACATGATCCAGGGACACTGAAACTGTCACAAATATGGGTCAGTTGCCAAGCGTCTCAATTTTGATCATGTGACGATGGAGATGTGCAATGGTCGTAAGTGTGGCAATCAGTCACTTTTTAAAAATGGCGACCAGTCACTTTTTTCAGTGCCATTGCAACTTTGAACAGTCACTAAATGAACTGTTGTAAGTCAAGGACTACCTGTATTCTCAAACAATTATTTCCAAAAGAAAATGTTTAGCTTTTTGACTCTTAACCCACTGCTGCTATCTCTCTCATAAATTTGCAGGATGCTCAGAGGATTTTTGGAGCGGCAGCTATTTAGGTGGCAGGGAAGTCTTCCATCTTTGTCTTGAATTTGTCTCCTGATCCCCTCGGTCTCCATTCATGACTCCTTGTCAATCACTAAGGATGAAGTTTCCATGTGGCCCAAGACTTCTCCTGTGAATCCACTCAGACAATTGCAGCGTTTGGAGTCACAAGCCTGACCCCTCAATCCTGGATCTGTAGAGATACTGGATGAAGAGGGATCCTTGGTCTCTCTTAAGGATTTACTGGGATTAGGTTTGAACTTTCTTATTCTCTTCACTACAAAAGTAAATAGAAAGTACCAATTAGTGAAAAAGCCTAGCCTCTAGTAAAGAAAAACTATGCAGCTAAACATAGAATAGATTTGCAGTATCAGTACTGATTTTGAAAGATTATCTAATAGGTAAAATTGCTATCCACCATACAAATTGTTCAATAGCAAATTTAATAAGGTCATCTCCAAATTCTTCCAATGCAAAATGACTGGAGGCAATTCTATGACAACCAAGATCATAAATATAAGCTATAGAATGATATAAGTTCATTTTCCATTCCTCATGGAGATACACAATAGTATCTTCACTCCCATTTGCCACTTTAAATACTGAATATTTTTTGCAATGCCCCATAAATGGCTACAACAGCTTAAGCGCATGCCAGTTCTGGTCCAGGACTATAGGTTAGCCTTGGAAGTTGAAGAAACATCCTACAAAAAAGCAATGGAGGTTTAACTAAGAAAAAGTATGTTTTTTTACAAATATAATTTGGGCAGGTCTACATTTTATGGTTACCCTATCACCAAAAAGACTACTCACTGTTTCTTAAAGCCAGGGAGAGGTAGAGGTTATCCCCCATCCCCTCCCTCTGCCTGTTTTCTTGCTCCATTTCAAAACTGTTGTTTTCCATACTAACCTACCATTAGCCCTTTCATGTGGATGGTCTGCAACCATTTAGTCTAGTGATCGCCCAAGTTCCAGTTGGCTTCAGCCTGCCTCCTTCCTCCAGTTGCTGGTCATGGGTCTGTGCAGCCATTTCATCCCAGCCTGTCAGACTCCCTATCAACTCCATTGCTTGGCAGTTGCCATTTTGTAAATCATGCAAGTGATCTAAAGACGCCCTTTCTATTATTCCCTGCCCCCAAGTCTTTCAATTGCAATGTAGGTATGTTGGATGACACTGTAAAGTTTCAGTGAATGCTACTTTTCTTCCATGGAGCTGAATCATGAGTTAATCTTTCCTACAATGTTTCTAAGAACCTAAAACGGAATGTAAACATAAAGCCCCCTTTGCTTTAATCATTGTACGATCAGAGCAACAATAATATAATAAAATAAAAGAGAAAATGTCAAGTATTTTCAAAGGAGAAAACGTGGGTGTCAACTCGTGATACTTTCCTGACCTGCTCCCGAGTTGCCATAGGCTTGGAAAATTGCGCCTCACAGCTGCACTAAAGAATTCACACCTCAGTCAAAACAAGACACAGTCGAAGTCAAGGCCATCTCCAACGGCTGGAGGAGTGACTTCTATGACCCACGAAATTGCTTTGTTGGGGAATGTGACTGGTGACACACTCTGGGGGGAGGGGGAAATAGGGTCAGAGGCAAGGTGCGAATTGTGTGAAGTGAGAGCTAGCTTCACCTAGGTTGCTCTGACATGGTGCTCCTAATAAACAACTGGATTTTTCTTGCTAAATGGCTTGAGACTCTTAATTTTATTAGGACATTGGTTGGAACCCTGACAGTGAGAAGGGAGTATGTGGCTCTAGTACTAAAAAGGCTCTAGTAAAGAAAAATTTAATTGTATATTGTATGTATTTTTAATAACCCTGTAAGCCACCCCGAGTCCCAGGAGAGGGGCGGGGTATAAATCGAATAAATAAATAAATAAATAAATAATAAACTTTCAAAATTATGTATTTGCCACATAGACTCATAGAAATAGTTTAATGTTGGAAGGTTTAAGGTGGTTTTCATGTCTTTGAAGGATGGCCTCCTCTGGTTAGTTCTCTACTCCAAATTGGTTTAAGAAGCAAAAATAGAATTTTATTATTGGCCATTGCTGCTGCTATTATCAATGCCACCCTTGCTGCTGTTTTTACACTTTCCCTTCTGTAGCTGTTCAAAACGTCATTTCTTGCTGTTATATTTGTTTAATTTTCTGTACATAAATTATATGAATTGACATTAAACATTCAAAACAGGGCAGACTCCAGAATATATGTGCTGAATCAATGCCTGTGTCTTAAGACCCATAACAGAGTTCTCTCATTAAAACTAAAGCAGATTTGATTGTTTGGAAGACTTCTTAACTTCATATAATTGAAGCTTTTTTCACACCTGTCACACACTCCGGGAAGAAAAATGCCTTTAGATTTGTACAGTTTGTGTATTCTTGAAAACCGAATCCTAACAAAAATAAACACATTTAGTAGTTCACTTTTAAATTATCATTTTATTGCAAAATTGTATGCATTCAACTCCTACTATAAAAGAAGTTGTGTGATTTCTCTTTATAAAGTATTTTATGTTTTGGTGAAGTGAGTAACATGATTGAAATCCCCATATTTAATCAGCATCAGTATATAATACTGTGAAGAAATATTCTGTGTTATACAATGATAGTGTCTTCATAGTTGTGAAGAATTTCTAGCCTATAGGATTTTATAAAATCAGAAGCAAGCAACCCTTCCTCTCCATAGATTTTGGAAGTTTTCTGGAAAAACGTTAGTTGTTTAAACTATCTTTTAAGCCTATATTTTAAATCTACATGCTGACACACAGTGATAATGAAATTTATTTCTGATGATTTTAAGATGGCTACTGTCATCCTTTACAAGTCCTCAGTGACAGTTAATAATGTTCACTATATTATAAAAATGTTGAAGCAGCAGAAAATGAGCTGTATTGTTTCACTGAAAAACAAGTAGAATTTGAAAAGCAAAATGAATTGACAGTTTTATACAGCTGCCCTAGATTATTGTGACTTTTCCATTCTTGAATTGTTCCTCAAGTATCTGTATAATGTCTGCAATGGCACAGCCTTTAGAGATTAATAATGCAATGACATGTTTATGTCTCCTCATAAACATATTGGCTTGGAAGAATGTGTTTGTGTGGGAAGATTAAAAAAAATCTAGGAAGGATCTAGCAAACTAAGACAAAGTGGAACTGAAATTATCCTCATAACATCTTGCCCAAACAAAGCAAAGTCTTTTTACCTGTTTGATTATTTTGTCAATAAGAATCTGGCCTCTGCCTTTCATATAGAACAAGAGTCTCCAAACTTGGCAACTTTGTGGACTTCAACTCCCATAATTCCTCAGCCAACCAGGAATTCTGGGAGTTGAAATTCATAAGTCTTAAAGTTGCCAAGTTTGAGACCCCTAATATAAAACATGAGATAAGAAAGTTGAAGATCAGTATCTGTGTTACAATTTTTCAGTAGAAGCAACTATCCATGTTTCTCTTCAAGATGTTGAAGAAAACCACAGGACTGTTTGTCATGTATTCTCAGCCTCTCCCAATTCTCTGTGTTGGATTTCATGGTTAATTCCACTTGGTTGCACTTTCCCAGAACAAAGCGGCAATATCTCAGAGTTCAATAACTGGGATGAGTGGGGAAAGCAGACTGGCAATTATGAAATAAATTAAATACATATTTCATTTTATTAACTCTTAAATTTTCATTGAATGACACTATTCATTAGATTACACATAGCATATAAAACAGATACAAATAATCTGTATGTCTAAGTTAATTAAAAATCATGGTCATTCCATCATTAGCAATTATTCCACAACACGTAGGCAGTTGTCTGTTATTTTTTGAGAGTTCCCTTGTCCTGCTTACCTTTTTTGACTCAGAGGCTTTCTTTTCAACTATTATTCTTCACAACAATTCTACTTTCAAGCAGAGGCGTCATCATTTTTCTCTCCTTCTTGCAACATTATATGTATATTTTTTCTGATATCTTGCAGTGCAGTCCTTCATTTTACAACTCCTTACTTTGTACAAAAAGTGCATAGTTGCCTCTAGAAGAGATAGGCAGCACATAAATTAAATAAATATTAGGTGAAATGCACACAAAGATACATGCATATTTTCACATAAATCCTAAGAGAGTATTAACTGATTATATTATGCTAAATAGTAACAGAGATAAGACAGAGGAAAAAATATGGAAAA
This sequence comes from Aparallactus werneri, assembly GCA_032468035.1. Lineage (NCBI taxonomy): Eukaryota > Metazoa > Chordata > Lepidosauria > Squamata > Lamprophiidae > Aparallactus > Aparallactus werneri. Next base: position 20,519 of record JANHFQ010005809.1, on the reverse strand, counting down.
TAAGAATGGAATAATGCTAAAATTGAGAGGTATCTCTCCTCGTGTTGTGTTCCAAGGTTCATATTGTAGAGCAAGAGTTTTGCTCAATTACAGGAGACAATAGCATAATTTACATGCAGTCCAGAATAGAATTCAACCATCTCCTCATCAATAACAAAGGATTGGCAGATCAAGGCAAAAGTCAGAGTTGCTGAATACATGCACAAATGCATTGCAATGCCAACTCACCCCCTGCCACAATGGCACCTGCAGTTCTTGTAGGACATATGAGACAGGCAGGTTGCAGAAGGCAGCCCTGAAGTTATCTTGCTATTAAACTATTCAGGACACAAGTCACAAGCACAGTTTGAATTTTGCCCAGAACAGGGGTGTCAAACTCGCACCCCGCAGACCAGATGCATCACGTGCTGGCCCTGCCCCTGCTCTGTTTAGTGAAGGGGGGGAAAGTCCTGATGATGACGACGTTCCATCACCATGACCCAGTCTTAGAAACCATGTAGATTTTCTCTATGACAATCTGTCCTTATCCTGGCTTTTTGGGTATTTGGGTATTTGAATGGTACACTCATCGCCACTGTAACCGAGTCCAACTATCTTGCTGCTGTCATCTTCTTTCATTTAATCTTTTCTTGCATTAAAGCCTTTTCAGAGAGCTGGGTCTTTGTGTAATATATTTGAAGTAGAATAATTTGAGATAGATGCATCCTGGTGCCCTCAATATGTTTTGAACTATTTACCACTGACCTTGTAGATTGGCCTGATGGGAGGTACAATCTTCAATGTTTTGAGAGACCAGAGAGATATTTAAAACTAGCTATTCTTATGTTGATGATGACAAAGATGATGAAGAAGATGAATTGTATATATTTTTGTCTAGTAATCAATGAAATATTGTTTCTAAGCCATTTATATTCATCTTTTATTAAAGCAACATAAAACACATTTTAGTGACCATTTGTTTTCTGCCTTGTTTTCCTAGTCAGAAAATAATGTGAAAGCATATGGGATTTTTTCTCTCTTCTATGCTAAGTTTAAAAAGCAGTTTGTAAACTCTGGGTAAAAGGGGATGATAAAGGGGAACTAAAGAAATACGCTAGGGATACCTTAGATCCTGCCCCCAAATTAACTCTTATTTGTATAATGTGTCCTTATCCTTCATTTTTGACTGCAAAATCAAGATCAGACATCTCAGATTTCAAAGGGGTTTAAAAGCTTCTTGTGAAGCTTAAGCATGAAACATATCATGATTATTGCTGAATTGCCTTCAAAACTGAAAATTTATATTCATTTACTAAGAATCACATTCAGTAAAATTGGATTTACTTTAAGTATAGCTTGGATTATGGTTTTCTTCAAACTCCTGTTTGGTCCTATGACATGCTTCTATAACAGAATACTGACCTGACCATATTTTCTAAATTTCTTTCTCTTTCACTCCTGTATATTTGCATCCGTGTACACATACTATAATATGGTTCTGAGTATTTTGTTTTCTGCATCACTCTCTTTTTACTTTAAGAAGCAAGTTCCTATTACATGTATTTGAGAATTAGCAATTAGCCATCCCAGAATCATATACAAGCCAGGAAGCATGTTTTGCTTGCTTCTATGCTGTCAGTTTTCATTTTTCTACCCACCTCAGACAAGAAGTACACATGCTATAAAGATACCATAATTTTGAAAAAGAAAGATTGTCATACTCTCAAAACAGTAGAAAGAAAACCAGAAGACTTTGCTCCCAGCTCTGAATGTATAGCTCCTCCATTCTGTATCATCTTTTTGTCCACTGAATACTCAGCTCTCCATCCCACCACCCCTGCAATGGAAAACTAATCATTTTCAGCTCTCCTAAAAACAGTATTAAGCATGCTGATTGCCTGCCAAAATCTGTCCATCCCAATTCCTGTAGCACCAATATTATGCAGGAAATGCAGAAGGGCAGATTTCTTTTCATATGGACAGGGAATAAGAGCCATAGAAAAGCACCCCTTTGTGCATCTTATTACATTGGACAGCAATCCCCCCCCCAAAAAACATTTTGCTTCCTGAAAAATCTTTGGCAATTATAATGGGTCCCTTCAAACTGAACTCAATTATCCCAAAGGTGCGTTTTCAAGAGGCAACTGGACTTTCTGTTATTTCTTTGAAGAGGTTTCGTTTCTCATTCAAGAAGTGTCTTCATTTCAATTCAATTTTGGGAAAGCACCTTTGGTCATTTATGTTCTTCAATTGTCAAATTCCATGTACTAGGTATATAATTCAGAAGCTTCTTGGATGAGAAGCAAAACATCTTCAAAGAAAAAACAAAAAGTCTAGTTGCCTCTTGAAAAAGCACCTTTGGGACAGCCATGACCTGGATGACTGAGAATCTCCATACACATTGAACTCAATTATACTTTCAAAATGACTATAAACATAGGAACCTGGAGAAATATGAAATTAACTTTTAATAACTATCTGTGCTAATCTGTGCTTTCAGTGCTAAAACACTGTATAGTCTCAGAACTTGGCAACAGTTGCCTTATGGATTGTATTTCCCTGCAAATGTAGTTCAGAAAACAATCTTCCTTCAGTGATCAGTTCTTCTGTGTTAGCTCTTAAGCTAATAAAAATTGATGCACAGAAGACCTTTCACAGTTTAATGGTATCACTGTTGCAGCAATGTTTTTGTTTCAGCAAGATTTGAATTTTTCTACTGTCTATAATGGGAGATAGGAACAGTTTTGCTGATTGAATCTCGTGTGTGTGCATTTTAATTTTTTTATTTAAAATATGACTGTATTTCACATGTTTATTGTTTTTGGCTATATGCTACCCAGAGTTACGTCTTGTGAGATGGATGGTCATATAAATTTGAAAAATAAATAAAAATTTAAATAATAAGTAGACATTTCCTAATATATAACACATTACATTTAAGCATCCAACCTCAAGATCATGTATTGGGGAATGGATTTTATGCCAACTAACCCAGAACGTTATTTTTTGAGGATTAGACCCATTCACAATATTAAACAATTGTCCATTACATGATTCCTCTTGACTTTTCTTATATTCAGTACCTAAAATTCTTGCTCCCCGTGAAACTAACTTCCTAGTTTTTTTTCTTTCTCTTTCTCATCTGCTTATATGCCTTGATGGGTTTGTCTTGAAGGCTGGATTTTATGCTTTGCACAAATGAGTTTTTCTCATTTCTTTATCCTACCAACTTTTGACCCAGGTGAAACTCTGAAAGTTGCTGGGCCGCTTTAATGCACAGCAGAAGTAATGCTGTGCTCACTCAGGATACAAAGCTCTTCTTCCTAGTTATTTCCACAACACACGTAGTCAATTGTGTATGCCATGTCGATTTTCTGTTTCCTTTATTAGAACAAGCTTTAATAAGATTTCTTTTCTCATTTGCAGCTTAGTTAAGTTCACATATTGCCAACACTGCCGGGAATGGGGAATGCACTGGAGGCTATGTGGTCAGTAATTTAAATAAGTGTGCCTCTTGAACAAGACTAATAGAAGGGCATTGGCTGTTGCAGTAGAGAATAAATGCCTTATTTGTGTTCCTGTATTGCTGCTGCAGATTTTCTGGGGGTTCGTGGCAGGGGGACAGAAAACAAAACAGTAACCCTAATATCAATTATTCCCTAAGTAATTAAATTGAATACCATACTGGAAGCTAACTCTTGAATGTGAACTTCATGATTCAGTCAGAAGTCTCACATGTTTCCACCATCCTCAGCACTGTTTAAGATGAAGTTATTAAAAAAAAATCTATAAAGCAGGCTAAATTTAATTCACCAGCTGAACATGGATGATCCACATCTGCTGTTCCCTGATTGCTGTTTGTTACCCAGCTAATAGCATATTGGAAAATGAAACAGATAAAGGGATGTTTCTGTCTCCTTGATGCCCCCTATCTGTCATTTGGTCATGCTGCCTGTAAGATTAGATAAAGGGAAATGTTAGGGGTTAAAGGGCAAGCATTCAAGCCATAATAGAAGTGATGATTGGAAGGGGGTTAGCAGTCATACCTCAACAAATCCATATTTGTGAACACAGGGACAATTCTCTGGACTTTTCCTAGAGCAGAATTTATTAGAAGGAGGAGGTTCAGCAGAGATGGGTGCGGTTCTCTGGAAGACCTGAAAGACAGATTGTCATGAAGAAAATTTATCTATGTGATCACTAAGAGTTGACACCAACTAGTGGCACATAACCAGCCATGAAGATGATGAGACTACTCTGATGTTACACAATGTGATGTCTCCTTTGGAGGACTCTTCCGACACTTCCTCAGAGGCCAGCTCGAGGGAGAATGAGATCATTCCTGGCACATCAGGAATTACTGACCCTGACCTGCCAGCAGAACAAGCTTTGGCTGGGGATAGCTTGCAGGCTAGTGAAGAGGAGGGGGAGGAGCTGCATGCTATGGTGGAGCTCAGAGCACGCAGGGCAGAGAAATGGAGGTTTGCCAGATTGCTCTGGAAAAGGCTCCCCCCCCCCTTGATGGGCTGCATTGGAAGCTATTTAGCATGACAGGCAGAGGGAGGTGTTGCTGAAAGCAATGTATGTGCATCGTGCCTATGTGTTCATTTGTGTTTCCTGAGACTCTGACTTTCTATAACCTGTGAGCTAAAGTGGATGTACTTTTAAGTTTTGCCTGGGGGCTTTATGTTTGTTTATTGGACTTATTGTTTTAGCTATTGGTGCTATTTGTGTTATGGACTAATTGGCCAATGCCTGGGGAATTAAACTGGACTTGCTTGTGGCTGGCTTTGGTTGGGACAGTTCTAAAGCCGAGGGAAGAGAACTGCTGGGGGAAGACAAATAAAATCCTCCATAAATCACACTAACCTGTGAATGTGAGTGAGTGGAGCAGCACATACAAATGTAGTATTCTTCAACTCAATATCAGCCTGTTCAGGATAATCTGTATTTATTATGTCATTTTAAATATTTCCATAGTAAATATAAGCCAGGTTAGAACATGAAAAACAAGCCAATATAATTCCGGGAGGCAACCTGGGCAAGTCCCTCCAGGTTTTTTTGGAAAGATTTCAGAAGTGATTTGTCATTGCCTTTTTCCTAGGGCTGAGTGACAGTGATTGGCCAAGTCTACCCAGGTGACTTTATGCCCAAGACAGGACTAAAATCAGAGTCTCCTGGTTTTAGCCTGGTACTTTCACCATGACACCAAACTGGCCTTCAACTTTCACTTTATTTTATCACAAACAACATGAAGCAGTTGTAGTCTCTGCTCAGTGGTGGGATTCAAAAATTTCCCCTACCAGTTCTGATGGCGTGGCTTGGTGGGCATGGCTATGTATTCAGCCAATCAGAGATGGTATTTTCTGGTTCTCAACATTATCGCTACTGGTTCTATGGAACCTGTCGGAATAGGCTGAATCCCATCACTGTCTCTGCTTATGGATCCATCTTGAATTGAGATCCAGAAATGGAACTTGGCTCAAGGCACCAGGAAGTCTGTAGATGTAAAATTGACCTCCCACTCATTATTTTACCCTATAATTGTTATGTTGATTAAGAAATATTTGCAAAAGTGCTTGGGAAAAGATTTGTAGAGGTTTATCCATAGAGACTTGTACCCTCTGGAGGATTTCTATATGAATAATAAAAGATACAAAATGTAGTATTGTAATTTTTGTGTATACTTAGAATATGATAATATTATACATTTACTATATATTACATCTATCTGATATTTTAAGTGCTTTGTATTCAGCTCAGCGTAGTTTTAAATGATAATTATATTATAAAATTGCAACCTTTTCCAAATAAGAATGCACTTACTCTGTCTTCCAAGCCACCCAATCAAATTTTCAACAGGTAGATACAAGGAATTATGTGGGCATTTCCATAGAATAATTGTGGAATCTGCTGAGGACTTTGAAAATTGCTCCAGACATCTATGTTCCCAGAAGATCATCTGTGCTGAAGAGCTTAACTGCTCTGTTTCAGACTCAGATGTAGTGGAACTGAAACTACAATGGAGCTCTTTTTCCACAATTATTTGCTTGTTTTTCTAACTGGAGGAATCTTTTGCCTCAGTCTTCTGAGCATCTGACTTTCAGGTCCTGAAAATGGAATGTTGGCTAGAGGGCTTTGCAGCTCCCTTAAGAGCCCAGTCAAAAAAGAAATCAGGTTCACAACACTTCAGAAGTGATGTGTCAGTTTTCCCTTTTCTTCTATGCATGTTGGCTAAGCAGAAAACACCTAGTTCCCTTTTTTAATTCCCATCAAGTCCACAGTTTGAAGCTTGATTTTTGTTGCAGAGTTTCATTCTTACATTACTTGATTTTATGGTAAATTGTAATTTTAAAAAAAATCAGGTAACTGCTAGCCTGAAAATATAGTTTTTAAATTTAATAGAGTGATTGCATGGCTTAGCATATAATGTAGAACTGATTTTGGTTGTTGATAATTAGTATGCACAGTGTTATCTTTTCTGTCACAACAGAATGTTAAATCTTTCCTAGACTGTCTTGAAAATATGACCTTGACATTACATGTATCACTATACTGTTTCTTGATGCTAATGGGGTCTCAGAATAAAATTCAGGTAGCAACATGAAGCAAACATAATAGGGAACTAATCTTGCACCAATTTTCAAGATGTTTAGGTAGGAAAATTGTGTATGTGTGCAGCTGCTGTTGAAAGACAATCCTTACTTTCTGCTCTTTCACATATCTTCTTGTCTGTGCATAGCTCATTCTGTCAGTCTGCTCCTGCTTTCAAAAGGAAAACAGAGAAGAAAATATGCTCTGATTGACCAGAAAACTGAGCCAAATCGCCTATTGGGTCAACTCTACCATAAGACAAGTAAAGACAACATTTCATTTTCTAAAACCTAGTAGGAAGATAGCAAGGACTTATTCCAGCCATATAGATTAACTATTGTATTTTCAGAGGTAGTAGAACTACTGGTCTAACATTAGTATTGAACAAAGATTGAAATGACAACCCAGTTAACTTTTATACATCAAATGAGTGGAGAACACCATATTCACTTCAGCGAGGAGAACATGATGGACCAGACTTGACTCTTGGATCAGGCTTAGTCTTGCCCTGAGTTTCAGTGATATTTTGGCCCCAGGCAGCAATAAATGTTGGCACTTGAGGACAGAGTTAGATATAGACTTTTCATCTTCTAAAGTAGCTTGCTATCCTCAGTCAAAAGAAAATATACTATTCTTTCTTGAATGTGGAACTAAGAAACCATTGGTAGTTGGGGAAATTCCATGAGGTTCCTTGGAGAAAGAATTATATTGTCTCCTTTGTTTCTTGAGGCATCACATTACTGTAATTTTGTCTTCAGACCTTTCTTTAATGGCAGTTTCTTGATTTTGAAAAATACCTACCATTGCCATTTGGCCAAGTAAAAACTCTTGTACAAGCATCTTTCTGTTTGGCGAGTTGGGAAACAATTTAGTGTCATCAACATTATTGTCATTAGTTTTGTCTTCTTGATTTTGAATGTAAACAGTTTTTATAGATTTTATTGCTTTTTAATCCTCCTATTATTAATGTTTCCCAGACTTACTCTTTTTGTAATATTGGGAGGTAAGAATGAGGCCGGTAGTATAAACTGATTTTTTAAAACTCCTATGATCACAAAATCTATTTCTCCAAAATATTTTGGCATAGGCTGTTCCTCTTACAAACACTATTGTCAATATTCTGTATCAAATCACTCCCTCAAAATAATCTCTGTCTGCACTGTCACTGCAGTTTTTCATTTGTTTAAATTGATCAGAAATGAAATGCAGAAACATCTAATCTTACATTTTAATATACAACTCCAAAGAAACTGAAGTTTTCATTTTGGTGTTCTCTATTCATAGAAGATATATTGTGATTCTCATTTAAAAAGAAATGTTTTAAAGTAAACCATAATTCTTTTCTTTATCTGCCAGAATTAAGAGCAGCAGCAGCAGCAGATTATTGCCCTTCTGGATATTTTAGATAAATGGTGTTTTGTTAAATGTTTAATTCCCCCCCCCCTTAATCTGGCTGACATAGATAAAATGTGTACTTCCGGGGACTGGGGAAAGAACTTTTAAGTAAAAATAATGTCTTCTGAGTCTTAAAATACTTTCTTCTCCTGATTGCACATGCACATATAATGAATTCATGAATGTGATGGATGGTATAACATCTGGATGCTGAAGGTTACTTCTCAATATCCTTGAAGGGAAAAAAGTTGGTCATAGAATGTTCACATTTATTCAGCTGCCAGGTCAAACAGAAGCTAAAATAAGAAATTTGCTGGTTATGATCTTTAAAGCCCTACATGGCTCAGGACCGGGTTATTTTCAGGACCACCTCCTATAACCATTTGCCTGTCAGATCCCACAAAGTTGGCCTCCTACAGGTTCTGTCAGCTAAACAGTGTCGGCTGGTGGGACCATGCGGGAGAGCCTTCTCTGTGGCTGCACTACCCTCAGTGATCTGGATCATCCCTGACCTACTGACTCTCCATTGGACAACCAAAACATGGCTATGCCAGCAGGCTTGGGGCCAATGATCCCACCCGAGGGAGGAGGGTTTAATGTTTTTAAAATGTTTTTTAATGTTTTACTGTTTATTAATTGCTATTTTTAATTGTATATAGGGGTATTTTTATTGTTGTAAGCCGCCCTGAGTCCTACGGGAGTTGGGCAGCCTATAAATTTTATTAATAAATAAATAAATAAATAAATAATAAATGTACATGTTTACAGGGTTTTGACATCATGCTTAGTCCTGATTTTATTTATTCTGGTTTCTTATCTAAAATACTATTGTTTGAGTTCATATATCATACTAAATCCCAAACCATGGTTTATTGATAAATAGTTATCAAGTTCCCAAAATACACTAAGCCAAAAACCAAGCAAGCCATCTTATGGTTCAATTTAATGTGTAAACCCAACCAGCATTTAGAAAGATGTTTAGTTCACTATTTAAGAGTTAGGAAGAATTCCTAATCTGAAGAGAGAGAGGGAAGAACACAAATTGGTAAGTTTCGCAAATTAATTGGGTAAATAAAAGATTTCAAAAGGCATGGTGTGGAAAACTGCTGTGAAAACATTTGTTTCATTATTAAATAAACAGCTAATGGGAATTCATTATTAAATGGACAGGCTAATGGGAATTCATTATCAAAAGTTATCAGCTGTGTCTACCTCTAACCAAAAGAGGTTTTGGTCCTCTTCTTACATTGTGATGATGATGATGATGATGATGATGATGATGATGATGATGATGATGATGATGATGTATTATTTCAATCTTACTTCACATCTAGGTTAGGCAATAAGGCTAGGCAGTAAATTACAGATTTCCAGACACTTAATCCTGAATTCAGCTCTCTGTACAGGCGGAAGATTTGGCAGAAGATTCCCAGACATGACTCAACTAGCTGAAAATCTTAATGGAACAGAAGCATAAGGTCTTAACACAATTGTCTAGTTCCCACTTCAGAGAAAATAATTCACAGCCTTTAAATGTTTAGACTATTGAGGTTAAACTTTATGATTATTCCATTCCCTTTTCTGCACTACTTGGCAGTTTGATGACCTTCAGTGGTTGCCATACATTCAGATAATGGTCTCTCTATCTTGGGAATCTCTGGTCCCCAATTCATCATCTTCAACTTTACATGGTACACTATTGCTTATTCACATAGTTCCATCTTAGGAGCTGCTTGTAAACAAGTATGGACCTGCCACCAAAGGCTTGTAAGCAGTGGTGGGATCCTACCGGCATGCTGGTTATGGGCTTCATGGGCGCGCT
>JANHFQ010005806.1:124830-136895 GCA_032468035.1 Aparallactus werneri | reverse complement strand
TATCTGAGATGTTATGCACTGTCTGTTTCATGTGTTGCTGAGAGGGAATAGGGGTTTGTTTCTGGCGTTCTTTTAGTTTTCGGAGTTTATTGGTGTGTGTGTGTGACCCACATACCTTTGTGGGTCCTGGGATCAGGAGGAGAAGTGAGGGGGTCTAAAATTGAGCCATCCTTCTTGCTGCCCATTTTATATTTTTGTCTCGCAGATCTAGCTCATTTTAGAACTTGATCTTATTTTTGCTGGCTTCTCCCCCATGCCCCCATATCTGAATTGGAAGGAAAAGAAAATTCATACACGGTGTATTAGTGTTCCTGAGAGCAAGAACAAATCTTATGAATGGTGAATCAGATTGCATAACTATAATCAAAAGGAGATTCATTTAAGAAAAATATGTGATAGGGATAAACAAAGCCTACCTCCTAATTAACAATATCTTACTAAAAAAAGACAGAGAGCATGTGCGCTGTGTTTGTCCTGGGACAAAGGCAAAAGAAAGAAGTAACCTGAGTTAGCAGGGAGAGTGAGAGACACACAGAGGACTCATAGAGAATCCTGAATTCTCTGTTTGATTCCCTGCTCCTTTGTGATGATCATGAGATGCCAAGGTCCTTGGGATCTTCTCCCATCCTGAGAAGCTGAAGTCAATGGAAGTCACGTTTCCAACAGGTTGGTCTTCAGAGGTATCTTCGCCAAATCAAAATTCCAGCTGGTTGAAACCTTACCACTTTTGTTTTGGCCCAGACTAGTAAGACTCCCCCAACCATTGTCACCAACCTGAAATCAAGCACAGTTCTCCAAACACGCAGCACTTTAATCAGAAAACCAGCCAAATTCCAAAAGTTCCAAAGACATGAATTACTCCTCCTGAAATCAACTGTTGTCTTCCACAGTCTATCAGCCCAGCCACACCCCTTTTAAGTTCTCAGGGGTGTAGCTCATCACTGGCCAGCTGTAGTTTGGCTCATTCTTCTGCCTTGTTCCAGCTGCCTCTTTAAACACCTCCTATTTCTGGCGTCCAGCATGGCCTCCTCCCCCTCACTGCTCTCGTCAGATAAGACCTGCTGGTAGCCAGTGGGGGGGGGCAGCCTCTGGCACATTGTCAGCAGCCTCTGGCATACTATCGGCAGCAGAGCTGTCCTCCTCCTCCTCTGACTCCACTCAGACGTCTGGATCGGACTCTGCTGCCAGATCTGCCACATGCTGCTGCTGAGTCACAACAACTTTTTGCAAACTCACAGTTTTCAAAGAGTTAATCTCCTTCTGATGGACCCACAGTGTCTCATGCTCTTTACATAATTTTTACTAACATTCCTTTGAGTTGGAAAGAATAAAAAAAGATGCTCATTTCTGCTAAAGTTTTTCCCCATTGTTGTCTATATGGGGACATACAGTACATATTGCATGCATATGTACACAGGCATACATGTACTGTATATTATTATTTTACCCATCTTTTTGTGTGTGTATTTGAGCAAGTATTAATCCTGGCAATTGACTGGATAAGTCCCTGCAGCTTTCTTAGCAATGTTTTCAGAAGTGGTTTGTTGTTGCCTCCTTCCTAGGGCTAAGAGAGAGGGATGGGCCCAAGTTAGCCCAACTGGCTTTGTGCCTAAGGCAGGAGTAGAACTCACATTGCCCTGGAATCTAGCTTGGTGCTTTAACCACTACATGAAACTGACTGCCTATTTCCATTTTTCACATCAAGTTCAATAAATAACAACAGGGTTATAATACAATTTTTCATCCCCCCCAAATAGTGTACCCTGCTGTTATGAAATTGTGTATATAGGAGAAGGGATGGCAGAGCCTGAGGGCAGAGTGAAAAGGGAGATCAGCTTAGCATCCCTACATAGTCACAGAGAACTAAGCCCAACCCCCCTTTGAGTACTATGGACTGTTATATGTTATAACTCTAAGCATGTGCCAATCTTAGTTGAGAAGATTCCTCAACTAAGCATAGGCTTTCAGCAAATAAATTAATTTAATTGGACTGATATGGGGTTTTAATTTATTTTTTTTGTAAGCAGCCTAGACTCACTAAATATAAATAGGTAGCCATATAAATTATATAAACAAACAAACCTTAATATGTGGACCTGGCCTTTCCCATTTGACATCATTTAGTGTTGCCTAGAACTTGATGAATCTATGATCATAATCTTTGTATTCCCAAAACTGTTGTTTTTGTTTTCTTTTATATTTATTCTCAGAATTCAATATTGGTCCTTCTTTAGGAGAATTGGGATTCTTATGTCAATTTTTTTACTTTTTTTTTTACAGGTCATCAATCTAATTCAGTGAAAATGAAAATTAAATTTCCTTACAAGCTAGAAGTAAAACAACACTACACCAAAGAAAAAGAACCAACACAGCTGACTAGAAACAAATATCAGAAACTGGAGAAATTGTATACAGTGTCCAGGTGCCATCTCCTGGCCAAACAATAGTACACAATTTTTTATTGCATTCTTGTTAGAGTATATGAGCCAGCTTAAGACCAAAGGATTTCAGCTCAAAAACTAGGATGACTAATGTCTCGTAATCTTCTTAGGCCATTTTTCTTTGATCTGCAGACTCTTGTGCGATGTCATAACCAACTTTAGCCACATTTGTTTGAATGGCTCCATCAGTTAGTATGGCAACTGTCATTCTTAGCATTTTGACAAAAAGTACAATTATAAGTGAAAAGAGCACCTTAGATTTGGGTGCTAACGTGAGATTCTGAACTGATAGCCACAAACCCAACTCCAAATATCACCAATTTAAAAATTCATAAATAAAATAAAGTATCTACTATTGTTCCAATCGTCTGCATTTTTTTTGGGGGGGGGGAAGTCAATTTGCCAATTGAAAAGTATTTGAATAGCTCTTGCTCATAATATTTGGGGTAAGCTTTTGAAATTGTGTACATGCTAAGGGAGAGTACAAAAGAGATGTGGGCAAGATCAAAGACAAATATATATGCCACATCTCAATCCCATGTTACACTTCTACAGTACATAATCATTATATATTCCATTTTTCTGCAAGTGTTATGATGCAAAGTACAGAAAAAGATGAAGAAAGAGCAATAAAACTTGAACTAAAGGATAAAAAAAGAAAGAAAATACATGTAGTCCCCAACTTACGACCACAATGGAATCCAGAATTTATGTTGCTAAGTGAGAAATTTGTTAAATGAATTTCCCCCCCCTTTTTACAACTTTTCTTGTCCCATTTGTGAAGTGAATCACTGCAGTTGTTAAATTAGTAACACGACTGTTCAGTGAATCTGGCTTCTCCACAGACTTGGCTTATCAGAATTTTGCAAAAGGTGATCACATGATCCCGGGACACTGCCACGGTCATAACTATGAGTCAGTTGTCAAGCATCTGAATGTAAATCATGTGACTGTGGGGATGCTGCAACAGCCACAAGTGTGAAAAATGGTCATGTCACTTTTTTTCAGTGCCATTGTGACTTCGAACAGTGACTAAATGAACTCTTGTAAGTTGAGGACTACCTGTATAATCAATTTTAGTTCATACCAGTACTACCACTTCATAGGTTTCTTACTTTGTTTTTCTGCCACTTCCATATAGCCTTTCATTCTTTGCCTTTCGTGGTTTAAACTTCCCTTCTTTTTCTTTTCCAGGATCTCCTCAGCTTCATCCAAGCATGATTTTTTGTTCCTTCCCTTTCTTCCATATTAGTGGCAGGGGAGAGCTGCTAGGGGTTTGCACAGGTTTGGGTAATCCTCTTGCTAAGAGTCTGTCCAGTTAGGCAAACCCCCAAATCCTATTCCTGGCTGGTCCTGCCCACCCATGACTGGCTCCGGAGCCCGGGGTAGATGAAAAACGCCGCCCTCCACTGTGGCGCAGGAGGCTGACTAGGCCATGCCCACCATGGCCACACCCACCCAGCAACCAGGCAGAGAACCCATTGCTAAAATTTTTGGAGCCTACCCCTAATTGTGGCCCCAAAATGTAAACCAAACTGACTTTCCAACATTAGAAGATTCATATTTTTCACTTTTCCAAGGTTGATAAAGCCAAATTCTTCATACAGGTAGTCCTCTACAATTGAGTTGATCAGTGATCAAGTGTATAAGTTAGCAACCCGGTTGTTAAGTAAATCTGGCTTCCCCATGGATTTTGTTCATCAGAAGATTGCAAAAAGGGGATCCCATGACCTTGGGACACAGCAACGAACATAAATGTGAACCTGTTTCTAAGCCTCTAAATTTTGATTGCATGATCGTGGGGATGCTGCAGAGGTCATAACTATGAAAAATGATCATAAGTCACATTTTTAAGTGCCCTTGTAACTTTGAAAGGTCACTAATTGAACTGTTATAAATCAAGAACTACCTTGGAATAATTATACTCTAAAATTAAAAATTTCTCTGAAATTTACAGTAAATTAAAAAAAAATGATTGACAGTCTCAATTTGTAAAAATTCTCCCTATATTTATACTTCCTTTTCCTATTTTTTAATACTAATGTAACATTCGTTTTATTTTACCTTTCAGAACATTGCCATCAATTCTATTCAAGCAAATGTTTAAAATATTCTTTCCAACTTTCTCCTAAATTCATATTTCCAAATATCTAACCTATTAGTTAACTCTTAATTCTTAACCCTGTTTGTTCTGCTGAAAGTTCCTGGCTTATCTTTTTACACACTTCCCAAAGGGTTTTTTTATTTCCATCAAAATCACTTTCTGTTTTCTCTGCCTCTTTTAATCTGCTTCAAAACTGTTCCCATTAGTGTGCCTGCATGCATACTTTTTATTTTGTTCTAAGCAGTTTCTTCATCTCTTTCTTTGTGTTCAATTCATTCATTTAATTAAGAGATGAATCTATTGTCTTCTATTTTATTTTCTATTCTTGCAGACATTCTACTTTTACTCTAGTTTATTTCACCTTTTTTAATCTACCCAATTTTTCTCCCCAAGGTTCACGTTTGACACTATAAAAAAGGACTGTCCCATGTGCTGTACCTGTTTAATCATCCTTATATTCTTCATTAATTATCTCAGTCTTGTTTTTGGATTCTTTTTTCCTTGCATAAAAAGTCTTACATTTAAAACACAGATTCCAAACAAAAAAATCTTTTTCTAATCAGATACTCACCAAACAATCACAATTTCCATTAATTGATGGGTCCCCAAAACACTTTTCTTTCTGGTCTCTCTCTCCCATCTATTGATTCATCCATATACTTTCTCCTACTGGATTGTGTTCATTCTGAATGCTGATCATTTTTTTCCAAACAAATTCCCAGTTCTTTCATTAGCATAATTCATAGGATAATCAACTATATCACCAGCCTACAAATTCCTATGCAATAATCTATATAATAGCAGTTCATGCATTTGACAAAAAAATAGTTCTCTCATTCATAATTAAATCTATTTAATTTTATAGATCTGTCCATCAAAGGTGCTTTTTCAAAAGGCAACTAGATTTTCTGTTTTGGTTGAAGATGTTTTGCTTCTCATCCAAGAAGCTTCTTCAGTTCTGACTGAATGGATGGAAGGATTATATTCCTTGAAGTCACCTGGTCTTTAAGCACTCTTCCTGAGAGTTGTTGAGGCCACTGGGAGGTTTATCTCCTCAAGGTCACCTGAATCGTGCAAATGGGTATGGAATCTTCTTGAAACTGCTGAAAGGACTGTTTTGTAAACAGAGAGAGGTGGTGTAAAGATATCCCTCCCCCTCTGTTGGGAGAGGCCTGTTCAATCTTAATGTAGGTGGCTTATTTGACCCCACTTTCAAACCAGCAGTCCTTTCCATCCAGAATGTGGACTTTGTTGTCTTCCTCTACATTAAGATTGAACAGCCCTCTCTCAACCTTCCATTCACCATCATTCAGTCAGAACTGAAGAAGCTTCTTGGATGAGAAGCAAAATATCTTCAAGCAAAACCAGGAAAGTCCAGTTACCTTTTTAAAAAGTACCCTTGGGAAAACCATGGCCTGAGTGACTGAGAATCTCCATAGATTTTCATCAACTGCATTCTTCAAGATCATCCACAGTCATTTAGTTTTATTATATTCTTGCTTCTGTTACTTCTATGAACACACAGCACATTTGTGTTTTTCCTTTTCCTTTCTTTTCTTTGTTAATTTCTGCTCTTTACTACCAACTCCTCTTGCCTTTCACATTGCCATCTTCCATTATGCCACGGTCAGCCCAAGATGGGCCCATCATGTTTTTGGCCAATTGATGCTTCCATATAACCCTTTCTAATAAACCAGAGAAATTGTAGACTAGGTTTTCAGCCCTAGTCAATATCCTTACCATATGTAGCATTTCCTGCTTATCATGAGAATGATTTGAGTTTGATTCTCAGATTTTTTTTTACCATACTCTGCAGATATTCTTTTTTGGGTTTCTCTCTGATAATTGAAAGGGCTCATGTATATATATATATATAGATAGATCTCAAACTTATTTGGACCTTTGATCAGTCATGGCTCATGATGGGACAAAACATGTAGTTGTATACATTTAGTTTCCCCTTTTTCATTGCTACCAGATGCACCAAAACACACAGAAGGGATATGCTGAGGAAGAAATATGTCCAGTATAAGCACACTCATTATTTTCTTACTTGTTCTTGGGTCCTTCTTGCATGTTGGTGCATCCTTTCACCTTTGAGGTAAAAACAAGAAAAGCATTTTTAAAGTTAAATCTTCCTCATTACTCTACTTTCTGGAATCATCTAAAATGATTGCCTGTGCCTACGAGCCTCTTGATTGGCTGCTTGACCAGTGATGGGATTCAAATTTTGTTACTTCCGGTTCTGTGGGTGTGGCTTGATGGGTGTGGCTATGCATTCAGCCAATCAGAGGTGGTATTTGCCAGTTCTCAAAATTATTGCTACCAGTTCTCCAGAACTTGTCAGAACTGGCTGAATACCACCTCTGTGCTTGACCATCTGTTTATGCCCTATAATGGTTTGGAACCATTATTGCTATTACATATAATTTATCCTTGCAAAAACAACCACAGAGATTGGTTACATTCACATTTTTTGCTCAGCAGATAAGGTTTATATGATTAACCTTAACATCTATTACTGTAGTGGTGCCTCAGGCTATCCAAATGGTAATGCTTGTAAAATCCTTGATCTCATCCTCAGCAATTATGGTATATTAAAATAACATCCAACTGGCCCTTTTTGTTGGTTGGAGGATGATTTTGCAGACAAATCAAAATTAGAGAAAATCATTTCTGAAGCTGCACTGTCAGTGACATAGAGTGCTTAAGGGTATGGGAATCCAGAGATTATAAACGTTTTGATGCCAAAGAGCTTTATAGTTCACCATGAAATATGTGAGGGAGACCAGGGAGACAGTTATCTTGAAGGAATGCTAACAGCCATTCCATTAAAAAAAAGATGAGTTATTTCTGCTTTAGATTCTGCCATTCTTAGAAATAGAAGGTCTACTTTAAAAGGGTGTTTCTCAAAGATAGTTTGGTGGGGCAGATGCATGAAGCCCTCCAGAGGTAGAGAATGGGGTAGGTCATGATGTTTCATCTGGAATTTTGGGGGGACAAAACAACTGCTTTACATTATAAAATTGCAACAGATTATTTCAGATTGATGATCATACCATCAACTGAAGTGTGAACAACACTTATAGCACCATAAATAGAAGCACACAGCAAATATGTGGACTCTCAAGTGATATAGACAGACTGATGTACATCACCAGCAACTAAACGTGTGAATTTCACTAAAGAGATGGAGGCGAGATAACTTTACAGGAGAGCTCAAGGTGAGGGTGTTAAATATTTGTGATAGCAAGTCATCACTCACTTGAAGCCATAAAGGACTGTACATAATTATCTAATCCAGAATTAATTTTGTATTTCATTATTTTATTTCTTAAAAGTCTATAGCCACCCATCTCACCAAAAGCAATTCTGTGTGGTACAGGGTATTCAGGGTAGAGGCGGGTGACTAGATGGAGCTGAGAATTTAGATGCCCTTCCTGACGCCTATGTGGTGTTCGCAGCAGATATTTTCTTGTTGTGCCTTGAGAGAGAAACATGTCGCGACCTAAGATTTAATCCTCAACCTTCCAAGTGGATGGGGAGCATCTTCACCATTAGACCACCATGCTGCTCAGAGAAAACAGTCAATAAAAACATTACAATATTTTTTAAAACCCACAGCAATAAATATCATAAAAACAAAAATACAAACCATAGGCAAAGGAAGGATAAAAATGACCATCTTGACCATGAGGCTATCAAGACAAATCTCCAGTTTCCTGAGAGCCTCATTGCCTGGCAACATAACTAGGTCCTGAAGGTCTTTCAAAAAATCAAAAGGAATGATGGGATCAATCTAATTTCAGGGAGAAGAATGTTCCAGAATGCAGGTGCCTCAGCAGAGGAGACACATCTCCTGGGACATACCAAAGGAAGGTCCCTGTTACCTCCTGCATTTTTTCCTCATGAGATCTAATGGGGTAAGCTGCTGAAACCAGGGAGAAGTGATCCCTCAGGTGGTCCTATGCCATGAAGGGATTTAAAGGTTAAAACCAGCATCCTGAATTGGACCCGGAAGCAAACTGCCAACCAATGCAACTTATAGAGCAGAGGTATAATTTCAATTTCAGTTTCAATTTTATTGAATTTATACCCCGCCCCTCTCCGAAGACTCGGGGCGGCTTACAGGGTAATATAAAACATCTATAATAAATACATTTTAAAAACACATTAAATGAGCCCTGTATTTTAAAAATGAGTTAAAAATTAAACATTTAAAATTTAAAAATCCCTATGCCAAACCGGCCACCTCAAAAAAGTATGTTTTTAAATCCTTTCGGAAGGTGCGGAGGTCAGGGGCAGTGCGGAGGCTCGGCGGTAATTGGTTCCACAGGGTGGGCGCCACCACAGAGAAGGCCCTCCTCCTGGGTCCCGACCAATAGCACTCTCTAGGGGTCGGTTCCCTAAGAAGGAACTTTATTGTATCATATCATACAATAAAGAAGTTTGTAATAGACAACAATGTACAGTGCTTTTTAAACTATGAATGTGATCTACAGATATAGAATAATGTGCATTATACTAGACGTGTCTTTTAATCAGCCCAATCTGAGCTTTTTAGTAAAGCTCAGATTTAATTAGAATTTAGAACTATCACTAAGATAGAAAGCTGCCAAGCCTTATGAATATGAAATTTGTAGCAAAATGATTCAAGTCTATGGTCTGCTTCAGCCATGGCAATAGAAAAGTTTCCTGCCATGTAGCTTTCAAATTCAACATAGGACTTAAGCTATGACTCAGTTGTCTGCCACTATTTTATGAACTATGTCATATTTCTATCCTAAGTATTTTCTCACTGGGAGTTTTCCCACTTTGATTAATCACTTTATCACTATATTTTATTTCAGGGCTACGTCCTCATGTTGTCTTTCTTTGATTTCCAATCTATTAGTGAGACAGGCTTAAATTGTCCTTTAAATGTACACGTATTAAGGTAATATTTTCCTCTTTATGCCAACACCATCGAATAACAAATACAAATTCTACTTTCCAACTTATGACCCTGGAGAGGAATTCAAGTGGGAGTGGATAGCAGAGAACCTGGACAAGACAGTACTACATTAGTCACCTATCAGACTTTATAGCTCTGGCTCAGTGGTTAAAGACTGAGTTGTCAGCTGGAAAGCTGATAGGCTGGATTCCAGACCTGAACACCATGCGATGGAGTGAGCTCCTGTTAGCTGCCTCAGCTCCTGTCTGCTTAGCGGTTTGAAAGCATGCAAATGCGAGTTGATAAATAGGTATCACTTTGGTGGGAAGGTAACAGAGTTCCATGCACCTTGGCATATAGTTATGCTGGCCACATGACCACAAAAGTGTCTTCAAACAATGTTGTCTCCCTTAGCTAAGAAATGGAGATGAGCACCACCCTTAGAATCAGACATGGCTGGACAGGGGAAACTTTTATCTTTTATTTTTACCTCCATTTACACAAGGCTGAAATATAAAACTGTGCCATGATAATTCTTGCCCCTCAATTCTCTCCCAAACTGAACACAGAGGAATCTGGAAAGTGGCAGTTTTGCCAATTCCAAAAAAAAAAAAGAAAGAAAAGGAAAGAAAAGGAAAAGAGGAGGAAAGAAATCTTAAATAAGAGTATTGTTGTGACTCAGCTCCCTTCTGACTCTAATCAGGGTTGATTTGTTGAGCTTAGTTTATGAGGGTGTGTGGTGTAGTCAGGAGGGCACAGGAAAGGGTCTAGAGAACAGTTGAGTCTTGCAGTCTGACCCACTCTATTTTTGTTACAGTAGTGCAAAACATGGCAGACAATTTTCCCATGGGCTGGCACAACCAAAGAAATCTTTGCTTATTGCATATCAATAGGCAAAATTAGGATACTTGGCAGGAAGTCAAAATACACACAATCTGAGCAAAATTTTGATTCAGTGAGAGGGCCAGCAAATTTCATGCCAATATTGTTTTCTGCAGATATAAGAATGGTAGATAACTCTGTTACATAGCAATGAGAAAGGGTCCTGAAGTTCAGTTTCAGATTGCATTACTATACAATACAATGAATGAATATTGTAACTGGGATATAACATTCCAAACTTCTGCAATAGAGTTAATGTTTTTATTGTTAATGATTATGAGCAGAATATTAATTATACAGTTAATCTGTGGTTATACTTTTAGATTTTAACTAGAATGAACGTTGCAGATACAAGCATTGTTTAGTTTCTTTTTACAATTTTCAAATGTAGGCAATTATTTTAATTTTTTAAACTTACCTACTTAGTTCAGGTCAAAGGAAGAAATTATACCCTTCAGTCTGACAAGAGGATAGTTTCATTGAAAGAAATGAAATGTAGAAACTTAGAATTAGGTTTCTTCATTGCCAACAACATTTCTGGAGGATGCGAGGTCAGAGATCCCACTACAGTGACATATTATCAAAGCTTTATCTCCATGATAATTAATAAATAACAACTAGCCATTTTGCACATATAATGTTAACAAAATAAGCAAACATTAACAGCACATTAGAAAAAAGTGAAATAAATGCTTATGCTCTTTAGTTCCAGTTTCAGAAGAATAATCCCTCTCAGCAAAACTAAATAAATTATAAAATCAGTAGATGAGAAAGCTCATGCTATGCAAGAATTTAAATGTGTTGACCTCTTTTAAAGTTTTGATCCATTTTGTGATTATGGAACAACTGCAAGCACCTATTTTATAAACTATGGCTCAAATACGTAATGACAAATATCCCTTGGATGCAGAATAAACCATGATGTTAATTTAGTAATATGTTTAGAAAGACCTTCCAAAGGCCTCAAAATGGGTCCATCTTCAAATCTTAAAATTCTTAAGCCAGCACAGCCAAGTAAACTACATAATGCTCTTATTAAATCACTGATCATTAAACATTCTCCATTCTCCAGTATCAAACCAAAGTTGACATTCCCACTGTAATTCATCACATGTGAAAAACAGGTGAGCAAATATTTGTTGACCAAATTCTGGTGGGAGAACCAGAACCAGTAAATCAGCTTAGTTCCCAGCAATATTAGCTTCTAGCAGCCAACAAGGCTCACTTAGATCGCCTTTCCAATCAGGCAAAGGCAAGATACAGTTTGTGAAGTACTGCAGAACACAGTGATATTCCTTTAATTTATTATTATATATTATAACTTGCCTACCTGGAATCCCAACCTTGATGAAAGGGGGCTTCTTAGAAGAAGGAATGGAAGAACTTGGGAGCAGAATTAAAAGAACACTCAGCTTAGTGTTCTTTTAATACGTAGCCAACAAGCAAATTAAATCCAAGCCCCTTGACTGCCATTGATTCTTATCTAAGCAAGTGCTGACAGGTAGTCCTTGACTTACAGCAATTCATTTAGTGACTGTTCAAAGTTTGTTCATTATTTATTTATTTATTTATTTATTTTATTTATTTATTTATTTACTAGCTGATTACCCGGCGTTGCCCGTGAATTATTTTGTGGGAATGCATTATTTTAAGGGGAAAATAAATGTTAGAAATGAGACAGGAGGTAGTGAAATGTTGGAGAAGT
>JANHFQ010005806.1:19379-34566 GCA_032468035.1 Aparallactus werneri | reverse complement strand
GCCCACAGAGTAGGTGCCTCGTGATTTTTTTCATGAAACAAGTGTGCCTTTGCCCAAAAAAGGTTGAAAAACACTGATCTAGTCCAACCCCCTGCCCAAGCAGGATAATTGCCTCTACCTAGGATCGAACTCACAACCTGTCATGGTGCAGGTTTTATTATTTGCCTCTTTCCCTGACACCCAAGTGCTAGATGGGAGGCTTTATAGAAAAAAAAATTGACATTCACAAAAGAGAAGATCAGCAGATTCTGAAAAACAAAACCAAACAAAATAGCTGAAGCAAGCTTTGGCATATAATTCTGATTGCCCATAGGGCAAAAGTAAAGTAAGAATGCAATGAAGACGTTGGAAAAGGAAGACATTTTCAGTTGTCTTTGAAAACACATTTCTAAAAATCCTCAAGACACCAGAACTGTTTTTAGAAATCAATGAAGAAATGAAAAATTCTAATGTAACTTGGAATTAATGCTATCATTAAGTCCTCAACTTATGACCACAATTGATCCCAAAATTTATGTTGCTAAGTAAGAAATTTGTTAAGTGAGTTTTCCCCATTTCAGTACTTTATGAAATATTTTAATAAATATATTTTAATTGAAATCATTGTTAAACTTTTTGTAATTTCTAATTTGTGTTGCTAGAAACCTACAGAATATTAGAATATCAGAACATGATACCTATTGGTCATACGGGTCTCTAAATTTCTTATAGGTTTGTAATAAAGAGAGGATTTTCTAGAAATATTTATTTATTTATTTATTTATTTATTTATTTATTTATTTATTTCTATGTTGCCCAATCCCAGGGGACTCAGGGCGGCATACATAAAATAAAAATATAAATATAATATAAAAACCCCATACAGTAAACAGTTAAAATAATATAAAACCCCTGAGTGGAGTACTCATCCCCTACCGGTCCACTGGAAGAGCCACGTTTTTACTGCTCTGTGGAAGGTGAGGAGGTCCGGGATGATCTGCATCCCTGGGGGCTGTATACCTCCCAAATATAAATCAGAATGACTAACATAAAGGTAAAATTGCTTACAATCATGTGTAAACAACCAGTTCTCGCCTCACAATTAGGAGGTTGTGAGTTCGATCCTAGGTAGAGGCAATTATCCTACTTGGGCAGGAGGTTGGACTAGATGACCTACAAGCAGAGGTGGTATTCAGCCAGTTCTGACAGGTTCAGGAGAACCGGTAGCGATAACTTTGATTGGTTCCGAGAACCAGCAAATACCACCTCTGATTGACCGACCACAAAAACATGTCCACCAAACCATGCCCACAGAACTGGTAGTAAAAAATTGAACCCCATCACTGCCTACAAGGTCCCTTCCAACTCTGTCAATCTGTGAAATCTCATTCAGGAGATGGCATTATTAGAATCATAAATCCGGCAGGCATATGGATATTGTACCAAACTGCAGCATCATAAACACAATGAACTGGATTAACCAGAGTTCTTCAAAGCAGGAAATTATATTTAATTCTTCAATGAATACCTGATTGCTTTCTCCCAGTCATGTAGGGGGGGAGGTCTCACAGTGGAAGCTTCTGGGCAAATTTACAAATGATTTTTTTTTTACAATAAACGCTGTTATGCAGCAATGATTTGGAACTCTAATTTTCCAGGTAGAATAAAACAAAATACACAAAAATATTTAGTGTTTTATATAACTCCTTTTAAGAACTTCTTAATGATGATCCAGATATCAGCAAGTGCTTTCATACTTATCTTCTTATCAATTTTCCCAATTATTTAAAACAAAAAGCATGTGTTTGTTATGGATTAAAAGTTTGGTACTAAAATATTGGATTGAGGAGGAATTTTACTTAGTTTCTTGTTTGGGCTCCAAGTGTCAAGGAAGGAGAAAAATGTTTATTCAACAGAAAATATTTGTTCCCATCTATTTTGTTCTCCAATATCAGAATTAGCTCTGATCCTAGGGAGGCAGGCAAAAAAACCTCAGTTTGAGGTTAAGCATATCTTCAACATGGCCTCCCACAAGGGGGAACCACACTTTAAGCCTCGCATAGGTCTCTTTTTAGCTTTTACAAAAGGATAGCATGTCAGTTGAGTTGATAAGGGAAGGATGGGAATAGCATGTCTTTTTCTTTAGTTTTATTTATAAAGTGATAGCCAATGCCATATTAAATGAGGAGGTTGGTACTCACTATGAACCTCCATTCTCTGTGGACTTCGTGCTGGGCTTGGTGCTTATGGGCTATGCCCCCTGGGATAGACAAGACAGGCTTTTTAGGGGGCGGAGCCAGCTTAGAATCCCCCAGAATGTACTAGCCCACAAGCGACTAGCCATCTGGAGCAAGTCTGGTGGAGTAGCAGTGAGCTGGCCCCATTTCGTGTCTATTCCCCTCAGTCCAAGAAGTCATGATTGCGATGTAAGACTGTAAAAGGAAAACTGAAAGGAAGGTCATTCCCCCAATGGGAAAAGTCGTAACTGCCACCCTCATACAGTTGGTCCTCGAGACTGAACGGAGGGCAGTAAGGGTGGGGTACCGAGCCCAGCACAGAGTCCACAGAGAATGGAGGTTCATGGTGAGTACCAATCTCCTAATTCTCCAGTGGAAGAGCTCTGTGCTGGGTTCAGTGCTTATGGGAACAGACCCCAGCAGTTACTAAGGGCGGGTAGACTGGCCCGAGGGAAGGACTGAGCCAAGGACCCTGCGACCAAAGTCTGTGACCTGGGCGGAGTACCTGTCCACCCTGTAATGCTAAATAAAGGAGTGGGGAGAACTCCAGGTCACAGCCCTGCACACCTGCTCCAAGGAAGGACAGGCTTTGTAAAAGGTGGAGGTAGAGGCTCCCCATGTTGAATGGGCCAAGATCCTTTGTGGGGGATCCAGAGACCTGGCCTTGTAGGCCAAGGTGATTGCCTCTCTGACCCATCTGGCGATCGTAGATGGGGAGACCTTAGAGGCCTTGGAGAAGGAGTCAAAAAGCGACTCCAACTTTCTGAAGGCTGCAGTATGGTCCCAGTAAAACAGGAATGCCCTCTGGAAATCCAGGCAATGCTATTCCCTTTCCTGTGGGGAAGCAGGAGAAGGGAAGAAGGAGGGAAGGATGGTCTTGGCCGATCAGTGGAATAATGAGTTGACCTTAGGTAAGTCCAGGTCGTAGAGCAGAATTATTCTGTACCTGCTGATGGTGCAGAGCTGTAGTGCAACAGAGAAGGCCACCAGCTCCGAAACCCTCCTGGCCGATACGATAGCGACCAAGAAGGCTGTCTTTAGCGAGAGTAGCTTAATGGAACAGTAGCCAATGGTTCAGAAGGTAGTTGTGACAGGGCTTTAAGGACCACGGCCAAGTCCCAGGAGGGTGCATAGACCACCGGTGGTGGGTTTAAAAGACTGATTCCCTGCAGAAATATTTTAATGTGTGGGTGGGCAGCTTGGGTGGGGGCCTTGGGGTAGCCTAACATGGAGCAGATGGTCGAGACCTGTCAGCATAAGGTGGCAGTACTAAGGTCCTTATCTAAGCCGGTTTGAAGGTACCCCAAAAGCTGTGGTATCCAAATGTGCTCAGGATTGACCAGGCACCACCTGGTCAAGGTTGTCCAAGTCAAATTGTAAATCCATCTGGTAGGCGCCTGTCTGCTTGAGAGCCTGTTCAAGAAGGCTCTGGTGCAGACATTGTCTGTGTAAATTAGCAGATGTTGGTTGAAAATGTCCTGTTCCAGAGTCTTGAGGGCAAGGAGGACTGCTAGGAGTTCCAGGAAGTGGATACTCCTTCTGGACTCCGATGGAGACCATCTGCCCTGAATGGCTCAATTCCCAAGGTGGGCTGCCTAGCCGTCAGGCTCGCGTCAGTATAAATGATTGTCCGGTTGAGGCGAAAGAAGGGAGAGGCCAACTGGAGTTTGGGG
Source organism: Aparallactus werneri (assembly GCA_032468035.1). Classification (NCBI taxonomy): domain Eukaryota; kingdom Metazoa; phylum Chordata; class Lepidosauria; order Squamata; family Lamprophiidae; genus Aparallactus; species Aparallactus werneri. The sequence continues at coordinate 30,677 of JANHFQ010005806.1, read as the reverse complement.
GGGTAAAGCCACTAGGTGATGTCCTCCCGGGAGTGGTGGTCCAGGGGAAGAGGGTGGGAGTGGTGCCTGGCAATGCTCTCCTGAAATGGGAGGAGAAGCAGCTGGAGAGATTTCAATTTGACATGCGCCCAGGGAATGATGTTGTAGCATGAGACCATCATCCTCAAGAGCCGGTTGACCATCAGTGAGTCCGGCGGGGCTGTGTGGAGGATCAAGGTTGCCAAGGAGCGGATACTCGTTGCTCTCTCTGGGAAGAGGGAGACCTGGCTGGATCGGGAGTTGATCACTGTACCCAGGTGGAGAATAGACTGGGAAGGGGAGAGGCAACTCTTTTCCCAGTTTACTAGGAATCCGAGGTTCTGCAGATGGGAGATGGTAAGGTCCATGTGTGAGGGCCAAGGGGAGAGATGGAGCCTTGACCAGGATTGTCATCCAGGTAAGAGAATATTGAGAGACCCTGGAGATGGAAAGCGGCAATGGCCATGATGAGGACTTTTGAAAAAACCCTTGGGGCAGAGGAGATGCTGAAGGGAAGGGCCCAGAACTGCCAATGCCTCGAGTCATAACAGAACCTCAGAAAATGGCGATGGGCAGGTCTTATGGGGATATGAAGATAGGCCTCCATGTGGTCAAGGGAGGCCATGAAGTCCTCCTGGTTGACAAGGCTCAAGATGGAGTTAGGGTCTCCATCTTGAAGACGGGGCGGGACAACCAGCGATTCACCCACTTTAAGTCCAGAATGGGTCTGATACCCCCCCAATACGCCTGGGTTTGGTGTACTGGCACCTGGGTTGCCAGATGGGTTAGCAAGACTGGTCTGGAATGGAGGCAGCTGGAGCCAGACGAAAAGGCCAAAAGGCACGGACGTGATGTAAAAGTGGACTGTGCCTTGGGTCTTGTAGGCAAGGCCTTGTCCTTTCCTTTGGTCTCCCACAGATAAGGGTCCAAGTCTGCTCCGAAGAGCTTGGAGCCCTTAAAGGGTAAGCCAACCAGCTTGAAATGGACTGAGCTCTCCACGTCCCAATTACGAAGCCAGGTGCTGCATCTGATGGCAACGGTCAAAGCCATAGACCTGGTGGACCACCTGATGGTGTCCCCAGTGGCATCAGCAGCGAAGGCCGCTGTGTTGGCAATCTTCTTCTGCAAGGGCAGACCTGGGAAGCTCTACCTGCTCCACGAGCCGCTGGCACCATAGTACCATGGCTCGACAGGAGAGGGAGGAAACTGCTGCGGCTCTCAGTGCCCCTGAGGAGGCGTTGAAGACTCATCTGGCCAAATTCTCTACCCGTCTATCCACTGGATGCTTGGGTAGCGAGTCCGAATCAGACAGGAGGGTTGCTTGTGAACCCAAGGCCGCCACCGGGGCATCGACTACCAGAGGGATAAACTATGAGGTCTGCTCCCCTAGGATATCACAGTGGCGGGAGTAGCTGGAGCGAGCCTCCCTGGGGTAAAGGATCGTCACCCACTCCCGCATGATTGATTCTTGAAAGGGTGCCAGAAGGGGAAACCCTGAGGCCACCTGCTGGTGGGTTGGGAGAACAGAAGCCTTGTCGTACCCCAAAGTGGAAGGGGCAGGAGGTGTCTCCAGAGCGGATTCTAGATCAAAGGTTGCCAGTACATTACGGATAACCTTAGAATAGCTCTCAGAGCCCAGAAGGTGGCAAGACTGGTTGGCAGACCGGTCTTCCTCTTCCTCAGAGAAGGGGAAGTCCGGATCATCTAGGGCCTCCTGACCCTCCTCGACCTCACCCTCCAAAAGGTCGGAGGGGACTAGGGTGACAGTGATGTCATGTTCCTCCTGGGAGTGAGACCGAGGAACGTTAGGGTCTGGGACTGCCGGGTCCTGAGCTGGAGAAGCAGGGCACTTCAGCGGCTGGTGGATCTTGGGAGTGTGTTCCCCCAGGATAGGAGCCAAGGTTGTCTTGAGGTCTTCAAGGACCGTGGCCATGGAGGAGGACACCGCCGTCTGGACCATTGCCTGTATGGTTGAGTGGAGGTCCTCAAGATGGGTGTGTTGACGGGAGAGTCCCTAAGTAGCATCCATGTCTTCTGTATAAATAAAGGAGGCATACGTTAAAGAGGATGCTAAAGGGGGTGTTTCGCTCAGAAAACACTCCAGGCTGACCAAGACCAGAACTTTGGGTCTGGGATAAACAACAGGAGGCCGGGAAAAGAAGAGGGGCAGGAAGGCCCCTCCCCTCTACTTACTGCATCTTCCAGGTGAAGAGAGAGTGTCCTGGCTGTAACTGGGACTGCCTGGCCCGCGGTATCCCCTTCCCTGACAGGAGAGGGGAGGAACCGTGTCTTCAGGGTGCCTGTGGGACACCTCAAGGGGGGCCGAAGAGGTGCAGCCCTGGAAACTACCCTGTCCCTCCAGGGTACAGGGTGCAGTGCGCTCAACCCCTGGCGGGGGAGCCACAACCCACAGGTGCTTAAAGAGGTCCTAGGAGTGAGCACAACGGACATATGTCCAAACAGGGGTCATTGCTCTCTAAGAGAGGCAATGCCCATCCTGGCTGCCTCTAGACAGGGTAATGGAAGCCCCTGATCCCCAGATGGTAGGAGATCCATGGTTGCAGAAAAACTGGAGGGGAAGTCTGCAAGGCTCCAGGGACCAGAAGGGTCCAATTTAGGAGGAGGCCGAAGGCTGGTGGCTGTAGGCCCGCCTGGGCCACTCTCAAAATGGCCACCACTGGGAAGAGGAGATCGCTTCAGCAGGGGTAACTCTCTCCTGAAAATGGTTTGTTTGTCACTTACCGTGACCGACCATTCTCTGTGGGTCCGTGATGGACTCGGTGATGTAGATTGGGCTCCGCCCTCTGGTCAGGCAAGTCAGATCTTGAAGGGGTGGAGCCTGAGATCCCCAGACAAAGCTAGCTGAAGAAAATCTAACTCTATAAAAAACTAGGGAGAAGCAGTATGCGAAGTATTCCAGAAGAAAATAACTCCACTCCAATGTAAATAAAACACACTAATTCTGTTGAAACATTGAAAAAAACAGGAATAAGACTCTTTATTGGTTACCAAACACCGAAAACCAAGTCAGCCCAACAGGATAACAATTGAAGATACAAACTTTAATGACTAATCCCTTCGGCCCAGTTCTAGGGAGGGACACTGAGTCCATCACGGATCCACAGAGAATGGTCGTTCACGGTAAGTGACAAACAAACCATTCTCCAGTGGTCTCGTGATGGTCTCGGTGATGTAGATTGGGTGCATACCCCAGCAATTTTACGGGTGGGTAGACTGGGCCCCTGATTCTGCCACCTGCAGTATACTTCTGCCGAAAGCCATGTCTCCGGCAGACCCAATCCCCACGTTATAGTGCTTGAGGAATGTGTGGGGTGAGCTCTAAGTTGCCGCCTTGCAAATGAGCTCTAACGAAGGAAAAGCTCTGTAGGCCGTGGAAGAGGCCGTCACCCTTGTAGAGTGAGCGATAATTCCCTCTGGCACCTCCAATCTCTGATATGCGTATGCTTTCGCTATGGTCTCCCTAATCCATCTAGAGATGGTAGAAGATGACAGTTTATGTCCTAAGGATTTGTTACTGAAGGAAATGAACAGGGTTTCTGTTTGATGAAAGGCCTTAGTTCTTTCAAGATAAAAACATAACGCCCTTCGAGCATCCAGCTTGTGCCACTCCCGTTCCTGACTGGTAGAAGGGTTTTTGAAAAAGGAGGGCAGTACCGTTTCCGCCTCACGGTGGAAAACCAAGTTAATCTTAGGCATGAAAGATGGGTCTGGTCTTAAGACTACCTTGTCCCTCTGGATGGAACAAAGATGCGATGCCATAGAGAGAGCTGCCAACTCAGAGACTCTCCTGGCAGAAACTATTGCCACTAGGAAGACTATCTTTAAGGTGAGTTCCCTAAGGGAACAGGAACTCAAGGGCTCAAAGGGTGGCTTTGACAAGGCTCAAAGAACTATCACCAGGTCCCAAGAGGGAGCCCTAGTTACTGCAGGGGGATTGAGAAGGCTGACCCGCTTTAGGAACTTTTTAACATGGGGGTGTGACGCTAATCTAGTATCCCTAGGGAATCCCAGGACAGAAGCTATCGAAGATACCTGCCTTTTCAGGGTAGCAGTATTTAAACCTTTGGTCAACCCTGCCTGGAGAAACCCCAAAAACTGTTGCACCCATAACTGTTCGGGATTGCACTTATTCTCCGAACACCACTTGACCAGTGCCTTCCAAGTGTAATTATACACCCTATTAGTGGAGCTTCTGCGCCCTGCCAACATAGTTTGTACCACCGGCTGTGAGTAGCCACAGTTTGTTAGGTGGCGCCGCTCAACCTCCAAGCATGTAAGTGTAGGAGGGTTCTGTGAGGATGTCTTATTGGCCCCTGAGTTAGGAGGTTCTCCCGATTTGGTAGGGGTAACAGGGGGCCCACGCTCAGCTCTTTTAACTCCGGAAACCATGGCCTTCATGGCCAGAATGGTGCTATGACTAGAACCTCCACCCTCTCTTGCCGAATCTTTGGAAGAACTCGGTGAAGCAGTTTTGTCGGTAGAAAAGCGAAGAGAACGCCCGGAGGCCAGGTCTGATGTAGAGCGTCCGGACCTCGCGACCCTGGACACGCTCCTCGATTGAAGAACCCTGGTAGCTGAGTGTTTAGGTGATACGCAAACAGGACCCACGACAGGGGCCTGTAACTCTGGTTGAGGGACCTGAACACTTGTGGATGCAGTCTCCATTCCGACCCGTCTAGTCTCTGTCAACTGAGCCAGTCCGCCGCAATATTCTCCGGGCCGGGAATGTACTGGGCTGTTAGGAGGCCAGACGGGGTTCTGCCCATAGATAGATTGTCCTGGTGAGAGTTTGCAGGGTCCCTGATCTTGTGCCCCCCTGTCGATCGATGTGTGCCTTTGTACACATGTTGTCCGTGTAAATCAGTATATTCTTGCCAGCCACAATGGGTTGTAGTTGTTGAAGGGCCATCCAAACTGTCCGAAGTTCCAGGTAACTGATGCTTCGGCGTGCCTCCGCTGAGGACGAGAGTCCCTGGATAGAGGTGTTTCCTGTGTGGGCTCCCCATCCCAGGAGGCTGGCATTGGTGAAAATCTTGATTCTCTCCTCCACCCAGATCGGAGAACCCTGAAGAAGTGTTTGGGGAGCTGACCACCATTCCAGGTCCTCCCTGGACTTGGAGTCCAGATGGATGGGGAAGCTGAGGCGTTGGCTCAAACTGGTCTGGTGGGGGGCCAGTAAGTTTTGTAAGGCCTTGGAGCGATACCTGGCCCAGGGCACAATCCCATAACACGAGACAAACATTCCCACCAGCATGGAAACAACAGAGATCTGAGGGTTCCTGTTGGGTAGGACCCTGGTCAGAAGACCTCCGATCTTCAGTCTGCAGTCTGGGGAGAGGAAAACTCTGAAGTTGGCTGAGTCGATCACTGCCCCCAGATGCTGGATGTCTCCTCTCTCTCTCATTCTCTTTTATTCTCCCCCTCTCTCTCATTCTGTCTCATTTTCTCTCTCATTCTCTCTCTTTCTTTCTCATTCTCCTCTCTCTCACATTCTCCTCTCTCCCTGCCTTCCTCTCTCTCTAATTCTCTGTCTCATTTCTCCCCCATTCTCTCTCATTCTCATTCTCTTTCTCCCTGCCTCCCTCCCATTCTCTCTCTCATTTTCCGTCATTCTTTCTCTCTCATTCTCCTCTCTCATTCTCTCACATTCTCCTCTCTCTCTCCCTGCCTTCCTCTCTCTTTCTCTCTCTCTCATTCTCTGTCTCATTTTCTCTCTCATTCTCTCTCATTCTCATTCTCATAACCCCAGATGCGCTGGGGTTAGCGAGCTCTTTTGCTGATTGATTTTGAACCCCAGCAATGACAAGGTCTCCATCATTAATTTGAGATGGCTGAGAGTCAGATCGTGAGAAGTCGCCCTTATCAATATGTCGTCTAGGTAAGGGAAGGCCGCTACCCCCTAGAGATGAAGATATGCTATGGCCGTCACCAGGACCTTGGTGAAAACCCTGGGAGCTGAGGCCAGGCCAAAGGGGAGAGCCTTGAATTGGTAATGCTCGCTGTTGTAATGGAAACGAAGAAATTTCCTGTGGTTGGAGAGGATGGGAATGTGAAGATAAGCCTCTTGGAGATCTAGAGACACCATAAAGTCTCCCCTCTGAATTGACCCCAAGATGGACTGTTTTGAATCTTGGGCGAGCTAAACAGAGATTCAGCCACTAAGTCCAGAATCGCCCTCGTGTCTCCCGACTTCTTTGGAACAGTAAAAAAGTGGGAGTACATGCCCAGGCCCCAGTGGGGGCAAGGTACCGATTCTATGGCCGCTATTGTCAGTAAATGTTGTATGGCCGATAGGGTTCTGAGGTGTTTTACGGTACAAACCACCTTTGGGCCTTGAATGAACCGATCCCTGGGTCTTTGGTATAGTTCCAGGGCATATCCCTGGTTGACAGTTGTCCGAACCCACTTGTCCGTAGTGATCATAGACCAACGTGCAGAAAAGTGGGCTAGCCTCCCCCCGATCGGGTAGTCATTGTTTGCTTCCCTGCTTGGGGGGCGGGTGGCCTGGATTGCTGCTTGGGCTTGTAGCGGCGTTTGGGTGGCCAAATGGGGGGTTGGTCTCGCTGGAAGTTACTTGAATGCTACAGGTTTGGGCGGGCACGAAATGGCCAAAAAGGCTGTTTTTGACGAAACGAGGGTGGATAGGATCTAGGCTTTTGCCGGGAAGGCAGGATCTTCTGCTTGCCCTTGGTCTCTGTAAGGAAAGGCTCCAGCTCCTCACCGAAAAGCTTGGAGCCTTTAAAAGGTAGTGCAATCAGTCTGCCATGGGTTGCGTTGTCCACATCCCAGTTACGTAACCAGGTTGTGCGTCTAACTGCGACTGAGGAAGCCATGGCTCTGGCCGCGAATTGCATCACATCCCGGGTGGAGTCAGCTGCGAAGGCAATCATCGAGGCGATTCTCCTGAGGTCCGATTGAAAAGGCTTTGGTACCTGCATCTGTTCCATGAAGCGCTGGAACCAGAGGACTGCAGCTCTAGATGATAGCGAGGCAGCTATGGAGGCCTTCATAGCTCCTGCGGATGCTTCAAAGGATTTCTGAGAGGCCGCCTCTACCCTCCTGTCGTGAGGGTTTTTGGGAAACCCCTCTGAATCCAAGGGGAATAAAGAGGGGGACCCCAACGATGCCACCGGAGCGTCCACTACTGGGTTCGATAAGGTATTGGCGTTCTCCCCAGTGAGTTTGTAGAACTTTGAAGGCATCCTGGCATCCTTCAAGTGAGATGGTGACGCCCATTCTCTCCGGATAATCTTCCAGAATGAAGGAGGGATCGGGAATCCTAAGACAGGCTGTTGAGGTTGCGGAAAGACAGAATCCACATCGAAGCCCATAGCAGAAGAGGATGTGGATGGTCTAGATTCTGGTTCCGGGTCACCCATGTTTAGAGTGGCTATGATGTCCCGCAAGAGCTTAGGAAAAGCCTCGGGTGCAAATAGGAGTCCGGCTTGATTAGAAACAGCCGGTTCCTGTATCTCCTCCACTGAGGAGTCGAGTCCCTGATGGGAGTAGGGGCTATCCTGTGGTATGGATTCTTGTCCCTCCAATTCCTCCTGCTCCTCCTCAGAAGGCTCTTCTAAAACTTGAAAAGACGGTGGTTGGAGGTCCCTTGGGCTTTTGGGGCTGGGGGCTTCCACGTCTTGGTTCCCCGATCTCCTGACCCCTCTCCTAGTCGAGGTGGAAGGGTCCGATCCAGCCTGATTCTGGACCATGGCTGAGGCCATACTTGAGGAAACAGCTGTCTGCACCATTGACTGCAGAGTGGCTGTAATCTGTTCCCAGGCCCCTGGTGGGAAGATCGCCTGGGTGGGAGGAGTAGGAGATTCCTGGTTATCAATGGAATCTGTAGGTAGAGTAGAAAAATTACACACAGGACAAGAAGAGAGAAGAGGAGAAAGGAAAAGAAAAAAAAATATTGTGTCAAACTTGAGAAACCAAAATTCAACATAACCTTACATGAATCTTTTTCCTTTCCCCCCTCCACAATAGGCCCGGATAGATACTCAGACTTGCTGAGGTACTCACGGCTTCAGTAACTCCTTGTCGTCAGACTAGCAGTAAGCCATCCTTGAAGGAGCCGCTCTGAGGCTTTTCGGGGGGGGGATTACCTGCTCTCCCCCAAATGGACCTTTTAATAACGGACCCGAAACCGCCTCGCGATTTCGGGCCGCAAAGGCAAGCTCGGCCTTGCCCTCCTCCTCCTGCGCATGCGCGAGCCTCCGCTTCCCGCCGGCAGGAAAAATTGCCCCTGTTTTATTGCTAGAAATTGGCTCGCAGCCAGGGGTGAAGATAAAAAGGGCGCGCTTCGCAATTCTGACTGAGCCGGCACTGTTTCAGCGCTACAATTCCGGATCTCCCGATCAGCTCTGCTGCCGATCGGTGCCTTAAATTGAATGCATCCAGTCTGGTCGGACTCGTTTGGCCCGAATAACCATTCAGGAGAGAAGGCGATCGGCTTGCAGGCGCGATCGGATTCCTATCCTACCCCGAGCTATCGGGACCGCGATACGCAGGGGAGGACTGCGGTGCGGCGCTGGTTCAGTTTATATTAAAAGGCGCCTGAACCCCTCTAGGAGTCTGGGGGGACAAAAAGTGAGGGACACGAGGGGCGCCCTTGCCCCCTCCCTGGGCTCTACCCCCAGTTCTAGAGCCTCCAGGATCCCCCTTGCCCTGCTCCTCACCGGCTTCTGGGTGGGTTGGAGAGCAGGAGAAGGTCTCGTAGATCTCTCCTAGGCAAGGTGCCCAGGGTCCTGGGAATGAGGAGCTGCCACCACCTGGTGGGACGAGGCCCCCACAGCCGATCCCTGGCAGGATCTACCAGGGTCGGGGCTGACAGGTGGGGTGAAGAGGTGGTCCTCGCACTGCAGGAGAAGGACACTGACTAACTGTCCTTCTCAAAAATTTAGAAAGAGCAAAAAAAACCTAAAAAACAAAGTCAATCTAATCTATAGGGCCAGGAAACTAAATTTATCTGACTAAACCTTTCCTGAGGCAAGTGAATTCTGGGGATCTCAGGCTCCACCCCTTCAAGATCTGACTTGCCTGACCTGAGGGCGGAGCCCAATCTACATCACCGAGTCCATCACGAGACCACTGGAGAATACAGGAGGAGGTCCATGCTTGCAAGGAACCCCTAATAGGGCCGGACGGAAGGAAGGTGGCCTGGATGGCCTCATGGAGGGCCGCTGGAGGTAAAACCCATCTCCTACATGCGGCCTTCCCCGCTTCAAAATGGCGTCTGTTGAAAAGGCGGGAAATATAAGCGGGGCGCCAGCAGTCCGGAGGCAATCCGACCGAAAAAAACCACATTGGCAGTTCAGCGGCTCAAGGCAAATAGGCTGGGCGAAGTTCATAAGCGGATCCAGGCACACAGCTGCAGCCCTTCCCAGAATCTCCTCTGAGCGCTCCAAAAAAGCCTATGGAGGCGCAAAAAGAGGTTACGAGCTGAAATGAGGACAGCTGATTCAGAACAAAGAGAATAGCGCTCGAGCGCTAACGGGAGGTAATCCTACCTCTCTGACTTTAGGGAGAAGAATTCAATGAAGAAATAGAGCTGAGTGGTAAACGAAGCACTGTCTGATTACAGAGGCAAGGTAAGACTGGGGGATTCTAAGCTGGCTCCGCCCCCTAAAAAGCCTGTGTTGCCTATTCCAGGGGGCGTAGCCCATAAGCACGGAGCCCAGCATGGAGCTCTTCCACTGGAGAATGGTATGGAAACTATAAGGAATGAAGATGTGACCTGTTTTTATTTATGCAAATGGAAGTTTCAAACCTTTTTGCTCCTCTCCCCAAAACAAAGCACCAGACACAATAAATAAATTATAATAAAATGAAAAATGGCGGAGCTGGTAAACCCTCTGAATGGAAGCTGGAAAGAATGGTGAAATCTACAGAGATACAGTAACCAAACTGGATCCTTAAACATGGAGATTTTAATTAATTAAGTAGAACTCATTGGATAGATTGACATTACCATATTTGGGAACTTGAGTAGGTTCTTTTGTAATGCTTATCAGCACACAACCACATTTCAGTGAAACACATTCTTCTATTACCAATGATTATTAGTTTTCACTACTTTGTTATATCTAATTAATGAATATATATAATACTTTTTCACACCTCATAACAATAATTGAAGAAACTAATATTGCTTCATGCAGGTGAGATGAGGCTACAAAGAAACTGCAGAATTTACACATACAGTCTATAAGCCTGAGGCTCTTGCTATGTGCTATAGACATATTCAAAAATTACACTAAGAAATAGAAGCAATACCTTAGCAGCTGATCTTCCAGACCAGATCGGGTAACAGTGAAATTTATTATAGTTACTTTGATGCACACCTATAAGAAAAAGAGAAAAAAAAGAAAAGCATCTTCATGTTTAAAAATGTTATATTCAGATAAAGAAATAATGATAAAAAGTTATGAATGACCCTTCAAAAGATGGCAGGAAATTCACATTGCAGTCTAGTGGACTCAACCATAAATCTCAATTAAGGTCCTTTAATGAAATAGAAGTTATATATTTTATAAATATTTCGAACTCTGAAACTAGTTGCAAAGGCATTAAGATAACTCTGGATTCTGCAAAGCAGTTAAGAACTACTTGTGTTCCTTAGTTTGTTGCCAAACCAACCAAACTAATGTACTTTGATAGGACTTGATATTCCCAAGTACAGATGACATTCTTCATCAGTTTCAGGTGTTGTTACACTGCTCATTACTTCTGAAAAGTTATACAGTAAGTGTGGCCTTGAATTTATTTTTTCACAGTTGGATTATAAAACATTTAATACCCCACCAAAATCATTTTATAGTGACATGGAAAAGGCAACAAAATTAATAGCCCAATGCTTTCTTCTTCCTTATCTTCTAATCTAATATATAATATTTCTCATACTGTTATGTCATTATGTTGTACCTTTCCCTGCCCTGTTTCAAATCATAGGTGAAGATTTAAAATGTGCACTACAATGTTGTAAAAAAAAAGTTAAGTGTTGTAATATATTACAGAGAAAGGGGCAGAATTTAACATAAAATGCTTTTTTCCTTAGCCTTCCAATGTCAACTACAGTATACAGTTTAACTTTCTATTACAAAATTGACTATATTTGACCGATACATAGAAAATTCTGATGTAAACTATATTTATCCAGATGCTGATTCACTAGCTGATTCACTAGCTGATTCACAGCTTGAGTTAGCCTAAGGCTTCCTTTGACAAGGTTTGTTGGAAAAGCCATTGTGGCTGGTTCTA
>JANHFQ010005803.1:27138-39624 GCA_032468035.1 Aparallactus werneri | reverse complement strand
AAGTTCCGCACTTGAAGGCCCTGGCACGGCTTCTTCCTCTGAAGAATCCTGCTCACCCAACGGAGCCATAACACAAATGTTTTTAGTGCTTGAAAATGGCTGCTGGCATTATGACAAGACCTTAAAATATGGAACAGATGAAGATAAATGTGAGATCTGATGACTAACATACTGTATATTCAGGCTGATGTGTACGGTAACAATAAATTATTCAGATATGTCAAAGTTAATTCATCTCCAGTATTGGACCTCTCAGGTATTCCAGTTATACATACATCCCCACAAAATAAACTGTTTCCAATAATAACTTGGCTAATTATCAGGGTTGTGCAGTGCTTTAAATAAATGTTCTATGGCATGGGTGTCCAACCTTGGCAATTTTGAGACCTGCGGGTTTCATCTCTCAGAATTCCTCAGGGCTGGCTGGGAAATTCCGGAAGCTGAAGTCCACAAGTCTTAAGGTTGCCAAAGTTGAACAATCCTGTTCTATGAGAATGGTTCTTAAAGTAAAAGATATTTTCAAAATTGTTGCACCCAGGTATCTGCAGGGTGGCATCAAAAGAATTAAGAAGGCAACTGTGTAATTAAAACCCTGCCCCTTTTATATGCGGGTCCACATGTAAAAAGGGGAAAGCTTTCTATTATACAATCTCAGCCATCCTGTTAGACTTTTTTTGACCCTGCCTGTTTCCCCCCACCCTTCCTCATTCTTTATCTGGAGTTTCAGGTTAGCCATCTACAGGAGGGGTAATAAGCAACTATTGTAGCAAAGCAAAACCCCTTTCCCCTTTTGAAGCCTTAACAACAATTTAAAAAACTGCAATGGGAGGAATGAGTATTTCTGTCTTCAAATCCCAATGACTGTTGTCATGATCTACTAAGTCACATCTTCAAGGAGGTTCCAGACTGGAGCCTGGGGTGGTAGGGACTCCTTATCACATTCTGAATGGCTGGGTTTTTGGACCAAAGCTACATGAGCCAACTGGCCTGGTTTAGCTGCTAATCACTTGATTCATCCTTCATCTGTTCAATCCTGTTTTCCTCTTCCCAATGCAGCGCATCATTTCTTTCAAGATTTGAGACAAATAAGAGTTTGGCGCTGGAAACTATGCAGTACCTGATGTGACTTTCTGTTAACAAGGAGATTGGGCTGAGGGGATGGGTTGGAGAGACAAAAAAATGCTGATTTACCCTCAAAATATATAATCTAGCTGCACGTTAGTCAATGGATCAATTGGACCAATCAGGTAATTTTTTTATCACCACATGGGGAACACTGCTTATTTGTTCCCAATTCACTTGGTCAATACAAAAAATTACTTCCTTTAAAGCTCATTATCTCCTCCTGTTCCATCTCATATATGCTGGTTCTGTAAATCATTTAGAGAGGGCTGAAAAATGCCGATAGGCGGTATATAAATACAGTGCTATTGCTATTGCTATTGCTCATTTTATAGGAGTTCATCTGTCAGGTTAGCTGTTCTTCAATGTATGTGTGTGAAAGTGTGTGGTGATCCAAACCTAATGTTGCATTATCTAATCCTCTTGTTTTCAGATTGGCCCTGTATGTACACATGCGTGCATGAAGACATATAACTTTTTATCTTCATGATGAAACGAATACGTGATGTTGTCTGTAGGATAAGGCAGAGGCACATGTAGAAATACATCTGATATTGTAATGGTATGTTGGAATGACCTTGGGAGACAGGAGGAAATGCTGAAGCCTAGACAACAGGCTAAATAAAAGGCAGCTTGTTAGACAGCAGAAATAGGGCCATGGCAAATGTCAGAGAAGGAATTCTCCCTACTTTTTTGAACTGTAAAAGTAAGCAATAGTAATAGCACATAGATTTATATACCGCTTATCAGAGCTTTTCACAGCTCTCCCTAAGCGGTATATAGAGTCAGCATATTTCCCCCAACAATCTGGGTCCCCATTTTACCAACCTTCAGAAGGATGGAAGGCTGACTCAACCTGAGCATGGTGAGACTTGATCTCCCAAACTGCTGACAAGTCAGCAGAGGTAGTCTGTAGTACTGCATTTAACCATTTCATTTAATAAAATTTAGGCTATGTTTTCATATATTGATTCTCAACAATGGTGTGTGCTATAAAGAATTTTGTCATGCTGTAATTCTGTTAAAACTCTGTAATGTATAAGTTTTAAGCGAATATTTAGACATTTCAGTACGTAAAATTTTAGGTCCAAGTATTAACAGTTTCAGTGAAAGTAATAAATATTGCATATTCCTCATCTACATTTCTTTAAAATACAAGCAAAGCAACATTGCTAGATTTTTTTTCACCATTTTGCGTATGCACTTTGTTATTTAGAATCAGCCAAGAAACGTGCATTTGTTTAAATTGGAATAAAAAATCTAATGGGTTGCCGTGTAAGATAGAATGCCATGTGAGATGAATGTAGGCTTGGAGCTATTCTTACTTTCTCATGCTTGAGTGTCTTTGGAGTGGAAGTGCTATAAATTCTCTATTTGGAAATATACATAGCTTAGCTTTGCAACCACCATTTTTTATAACTTGGATCAGTGTTTTTCAACCTTGCCAACTTTAAGATGTGTGAACTTTAACTCCCAGAATTCCTCAGCCATGCTTGCTGAGGAATTCTGGGAGTTGAAGTCCACTCATCTCAAAGTTGCCAGAGTTGAAAAACACTGACTTTGAGTGAAGCTTCATTTTCAGATCGCAGTAAAATGATAGATGAACTCCAGCTTGGATTTTAAAACCAAACAGTTCTGGCTGTGCAACCAGCCCTGGAAAAAGACGGTTTATAAGTTACTCCACTCTCGGTATCTGAATAGCAGCTTCATGTACAATCTTTAGAAACGGTTTACCAGACATTCGAGCTGCATGAATATGTATGCCACATGCCCTTTTGGCACAGATATGGTGTAAATACGTTCCACCTACCACATCACCTATGAAATCCTCTGAAAAGTTATCAGGCTCCAGCTTGATGACTGTAACTCACAATTTTCCTTCAACCCACACAAAGTAGACATTCTTCATTTCTGTGGGCCTCTGGAAACGAAGGGCCAAATAACTGTCTCTTAGTTGTAAATCACTGATGCAGGAACTGTAAGGAACTCTTGTATTAAACTGAATGCAAAAAAGGCAAGGAGCATGGCCAATACAGGCAGAGAACCCAAGGAAGCAGGATAAAGATTCCTTTCTAGGTTAGCTAGGTTAAAAAAAAGGAGTGCAATAAATATGACTTTTGTGCATAGTGGATAAGACATGGTGTAAATAAAGGAATTACAGGATAAAAAATAACATTTACTTTGGGCTGTAAGGAAAATATTGGGGTAAATAGCTACATGTGATGTCAAATGAAATAGTTCAATGTGTGGGACGTAGCTTTTGTGCTATTAGTCATATTCTTATATTTCCATTTGATGGCATAATTCGTTTTCTGCTTCCCTTGTGTACAAAAGAGAATGTGTACAAAATATAAATTATTCACAGAAAAGGTGATGTCAAAGAAGTCGAACTTCGGGCCTCTAAAAGGACAGAAAGAGGTGATTTTTTTGGCTGGTGGTGGGGAAGAGGCATGAGTCACCATCCAATGACTTACATCAAAGGTGAATCAGTGATAGTATGTTTTTCCCAGAACTAAAGCTGGTTTTATTGTACTGATGGTAGAGAAATCTTACCCCAAGAAGGTCAGACGGGAAACTATTAAAAGGAACCCTACATTTCTCAGTCTAGATAAGGAACAGAGAAAAGACAAAGCCTGCCTCAAAGCAGAGCCTTAAGAAGACACTGAATTGACAGTCCAAGAAAAATATAGCCATTTATGGAGCCTCTTAGTTGTTTTTTTTTCCCCTAGGGAAAATAGTTTATGCTCTGATAAGTTTGTTCTATGTTCTGCATTTGGGGATCACACATGTATGATGTGTTCTATATTCTGGGTTTGATTGTCACATGTGAATGTGCGTGCGTACAAATTCCTGCATGAAGGAGCTGCCAAAAGGGAGTCATTGTTATTTTCCATGTTTCTCTTTCTCTTTTTGTTCTTTCGATTCTGTGTTAGTTAATGTAAATTAAATTTAATTTAATGTAAATTAAAGTTAAAGACTTAAATTGTTCCTGGATCAAAAGACTCTCATTCTGAAAAGAATTTAAACTTAGCATATTTTCTTCCCACCACAAAAAGAAGAAAAACAAGTAAAGATGTTCCTGTTTACCTCTTCTGGATTAATTCAACACCAGAGACTATCCCTCTAGGTCAGGGGTGTCAAACTCAAGGCTCGTGGGCCAGATCTGGCCTGCGGGGTGCTTAGATCTGGCCCTCAAGCCTGCCATGGAAACAATGAAGACCTGGCCCATGGTGTCTCTGCCAGTGAAAATGGAGGTTGGGAGGCTGCAATGGCCTCCTAAAACCCTCCTGAGCTCTGTTTTCACTGTCAGAGGGTTGCAGGAGGCCATCGCAGCCTCTCAAGCTCCATTTTCGCTGGCAGAGTGCTCAGGCCACCACTGGCACTCCCAACATAAGTGACGTCGAGCTGGCAATGCCCACCCTGGCCACGCCCACCCGGCCCCCAAGGTCAAACACAACCCTGATGTGGCCCTCAATGAAATTGAGTTTGACACCCCTGCCCTAGGTAGCTGATGGCCATATTTACCAAATTCTACCAGACTTTTGCAATTGAGGAGGGACAGCTTTGGGATCCCTACCCAAGGGGACCACAAGAATCAACCCATCACATTACAGGCACGTGTCTGATTGTGTTTGTACACTTTTGCATCTATATTGTATTGTATAGTCCAGAGTTTCCCATTACTCTGGATTGTCTCAGTCTTGGAATATACAGCACATGCTCCCACCCTCATTCTGCTTCTATTTTCTCTTACAATTTGTTTCTCACTCTGTTTTTATTAGAGTTCTTTGGGGTGATGTCTAGTGCTGTGTATTTCATAATTGGTTTACCATGAGTTTTATTTGCAAGCATCGTTGCAGAACTGCCCACTACTTATTTTATTATAAGTGAAGCAAAAACAGCCAGGCAGCGTCCTAGCTCTTGCAGGTGACTAAGGTAGCATAACCAGATTATGTGAGAGGCTGCCTTTCCTCACTGGTTTCTGCCCATCAGGTTTAATGGAGTGGGTTGGGTATACTCTGAGTCTCACTGGGGAAGCAATGTCACCTGCAGAATCCTAGGAAGTATGTCCTCTCTGTCATGGAACCTGCCCTAAACAGCAGTTTCTCTCCCAACTCCATTGGCATTTTGGAAGACTCTAAAGTCCTGGCTCTTCCCCCAGGCAATGGGGCCAGGATATGCATTGTGGGAGTTCTGGCAAGGGTATATATAATTGGTGATTATGGAGCTCAACCTAATTTTGTTTTCATCTAGTTTTAAAGTAAAGTTTTATTTTTGATTTGTTTGCCATCTAGAGTTTATTTGGACATGTGGATAGCCATATAAATTCAGTACATTACTAAAGTAAAAAAAACCTATGTTGATCATTTGTGCATCCTTGATCCTGACCCCGAGTGTTTATACAATAGGTTACATTTAAGTTTGGAAAAGCCCATAGTAGAACCACAGAGCATATGAAAAAACAACTTTTCCAGCTTGCTTCCTTGTAAGAGAAAAGATGCAGCTTGTTCATTCTGAACAAAGTTTAATGGGATTTAAGAGAATTGGAGGATTCATTTGATAATGAAATAGTGAATTTGTTTTTCTTACATATATACTGGTGCCAAATAATATAACTATTGCTTCCATGTTGATTAGGTTTGATACAAAATGCCTTCATAAAGGGATGGGCAATTATTACTATTTTTAAAAAATGAAGACAGAGTGAAGCAGACAACATTTATAGTGATAATATTACCAACAGTAATGAAGCGAATAAAAAAATAGGAAACTTTGTAAAACCAGGTTTGCTAAGTTGTATTATGATTCTTGGGTTTCATCAGAGGAAAGGAGAACTCAACAACTTCAATAACATTTTTTAAAATGATATCGTATGCATCATTGCAGACACACCTGCGTGTGCCACCTGTATCTATTCATGAGCCATTCAGATTTGGCAGCACATCTACAATAGGTTCCTGTTGTGATAGGGCTGCTTTTGAAAACTGTCCCACAAAATTGTACTTGTGTGAATATTAGTTGCTAATCTAGGCAAGAGGCTAGAATTCTGTGATGTCCATATTGCCATCTGTTTTCTGGTACTGGAGATCTGCATTCAGCAAGATTTGCTTCTCAATCAGTCAGCAGAAGGCAATCATAAATTACTTACGTTCTGTTGCCAAGAAAATGATAAGGATATGTCCATGAAGAGATCAGCAGACAGCCCCCCTGCCCCCATTTTGGCTGGCAGGGTGCTGCAGGAGGGCGTCCATCCCATCTTCTCCCCCACCCCCCAGCAGGCCCAAGGAGGACAATTACAATGCTGATCCAGTTTGACACCCCTGCCCTACAGAAAGGTATAGGAGCAGATTAAATTCCTGAAGGGAAGCGTCCAAGAGTGGAGGCACACCAACCAAACAGCATTGTTTGGGAGTCATCATCTAGAATGGCTAGCAGGTTCTCCTGAGATATACAGGGTTAGGCAGATAGAGACCAGTTGGAGAAAGACATCTGGTAAATAGGTCTGCCAGTGCCTTACTGTGTAGAACTTTAAAGAGTAAAAGCAATGCTTTGAATGCACTTGAAAGCAAATAAGACGTGCAAAGTCCAGAGCATGGGCATTATGTGTCCTCATTGTCATATACCAGGCAGCCCTTGAGTTACTACATTTGGACAACTGAAACTTCGACATGATTTTTAAAGGCAGCCCATATCTCCATAACTAATGGGAATATTACTGTTGCAACATTCTTACACTCCAGGTAAGGCATAATTGATACACCAAAGTTAGGAAAAGGCTCCCAGGCCATGACTTCACCTTCTTAGCCAGAGGGAACCCCAAATCACTGACCTGCTTTCTCAGAGACAGAGTCACCCCATGAAGAGATAACATGGAGACATCAGAAAACTGCATCTTGCTTGGGTTCAGTTTTAGCCAGATATTGACAGCTTCTCCTGTATGGCCTGGTATACATGAGGATGGGCTGTTATTCAGCCTAGACAATAATGAATGGGCTCCGTTACTTGAATCAACCAGTATACCCAAATTGTGGCAGTTAATAAATAGAAAAGTTCAGTACAAAGTTTTTATGTTCTGCTGTTATTGCTGCTTAATGTTTATAATGCATACTCAGGAGCTGTTATGCTTCCTGAACCGGAACTTAGAAGAGGCTTCTCAGATGCTTGACGAAACATGCCTAGAGATAAGAATCTCTACTGCATTAATGAAGCAACTCAAAAGTAGTCTGGAGACCAGCTGTACAGATATTTTGCCTTGTGCTTCTAAGACTTGGGGCTAGGTTATTATTTGTTAACATAACAAGATTTCTGAAAAAACTCTGGCTCCAACCACAAGCACCACAAGCACTCTATAAACCAAGATATACCATCTTGTCCTACAATAAAACTAACTGCAGAATGGCAATTTTTAAAAAAAAGCTAGAGATCCATAAGGTGGAAGGACCATGGTTCATTGGTGGAACATGCATTTTGCAAGCCAGCAGTTCCAATTTCAGCACTTCCAAAGGAAGCTGAAAAAAGTTCCACTCTTCAAAGCCCAGGGAGAGGTCAAAAGCAGAGGAACCTATTGACCTAGTGGGACTTACTGGTTTGACTCAGTACAATTTTTATTGCATTCTACTATCTTCCTTGATAGATGAAAATTCTTATTTCTCCTTAACTCAAACACACAGAGGTCTAGCATATAACCTATCAAACGTGAGATAAATAGCATAGGTTTTCCCCCTCTTTCCTTGCAAATAACTTAAAAGGTTAAAATATACTGTGCAATCTGTTGCCAATATTCTACATATACACACAGAGAGAAATTCCTTTAAGATGAGAACACTGTACATATGCTTGCAATCATCTATACTTCCTTTTAGAATTATTGCTTTACAGTCTGAACAGAAATATGATTCTTCTTCCCAGTTCAGCTGTGAAAATCTTCATGAAACATTTTTTTTCTGAAAAGGGCTGGCTTTTTGCAGTATGGAATTAATGTCCTTCAAACAGTAGCCCTGATGATTTTAAGAAAAGTGTGATAATTTTTTGTCTGTTGCTCAGTTACTTCTTGTATCCCTTTCTGGATACAAGAAATATGCTTATAATAAAAACTAACTTGTTCCTGTAGTAGAAAAGGTGTATCCTTCCCAGCTAAGCAGGAAGACAGGAAGCAAATTACTTTAAAGGTATTTTATTAAATAAACTCTGCATTTAAATTAGGAATGGGAACTTTTAAAAAAATATAGCAAATGAATTTATAGAGAAAGAAGAAACTTGATAGTTTCATATTATTGCATTGTAAAGTTAAATGCAAGCTGGTTAAGAGACTGTGATTTAACCCTCATAACATTTAAATGTAATATGTAATATTCTTTGGTTTGCATAGGGAAATACAGCTTGTGGGATGTTTCTTCTGTTTTATTAATAGTTGAGGCTGGATGTAATTTCTTCTTGCTTGCAATATTAAGTATAGTCTAGGCTGTGTTCCATATGTCGTTAAGCCTCACTGACTTTACTTTTTGAGAATCTTTTAGGAGCAAAAAATAATCATATTAATTAACTGAATGACTTTTTAAAGAGGCAAAATCCTTCATTACATGCTTCTTAAATATGAAACACAGTATAATTAGGTATCCTTTTTTCTTCTGGTATTTCTAATATTACTTTTTGAACCATTATTATTAAAACCATTACCTAAAATAATTAATAATTAGTCCAGCAGAATTTGTTTTCCTGTTTTTGCCTAAGCAAAGGATTAATGGGCAGTCTAAGAGCTGTTGCCACCAAGTGTAATGGGTTGTATATATACTTTTACATATACACTTTTATACTTGTGCAAGATGATATAATGCTCTTGTGCAAGTCATTAACTTCAATAAATCTTAGTGTGTTCTGTTCATATTCTTTATACTGTATATTATTTGGAACAGCAAGTAAAAAACGCTGTAGCCTTTCCCTTATTTTTAAAAATAGATGCTGTTTTATCATTTTTTTAAAAATACAGTATTTGTTGCCAGAACATTAATCATGTTTCAAAAGTGTCATATTCCACTTAGAAATGTTTGCTCTTTTCTGAAGTGATTTTAAGTACTGTTTTTATTTTTTCATCTTTTATCTGTGGTTTTAGAGTTTCAGAGTTACTTTTTTCAAATCATTTTAAAACAGATTAATTTCAACAATAATGAAATGAAAAAGAAAGCCATAGATAATAATGGGTTTAAACAAGTTGATTATGGCAATGAAATCATAATTAAAGTTTAGCACAACAGTATAATTCTAATTAAAAAAAATTAATAAAGCAATGATTTTACATTGTTGTAGTAGTTTGCAAAGCAGTGCCAAATCTGATATTCTATTTTGTTACATTGAACAATGAAGAATCTCCAAAGAGTAACTTTCACTCAAGAGCTCAGCAGACCTGAATCTAAAAAATCCAACAGATTTCTGAGTTCTGAGATCAAGTCTCTAGTCTGTTTATTTTATATAAACAAGACTAATACGTATGCTTTTTTATTCTGGCAATGTATAAAAATGGATGGACATAAAATGGAATGAAATTATTCATCAGAACTGCCATCTGAAACAGCAAATGGATGATAAGGGGCATGTATGAGAAATAATGGTTTATGAAAAAAAATGTACTTCTATTTTTTCTTATATAATCTAAATAGTAAGGGCCATATTTATCCAATAAGACCTGCCATAAGGAAGGACAATAGATAAGATAGATTAATATGTAGATTAAAGCAATTTAATTAAAAATGTGACTTGCACATTCAGTTTCCTAAATTGTTCATCTGTATTTAAAAAGAGCTTCTCTTAGCAGTAGCTTTTTAGACTGGAAAGAGAGGGTGGTAGAGGTATTCTCTTCATCTCTTTAATAAATAAATGAAATATTGTAAAGACTGTTTCTGCTCTTTCAGTTGCTCTTAGGACATACCCCATTGCTAAGAAGGAATGAAAATAAATAGTGATCATTCATAATTTGTGGAATAGTGTAATGATTTACTAATTGGCTAATACAGGTAATTCTCAACTTATGCCCACAACTGAGCCCAGAATTTAGGTTGCTAAGTAAGAAATTTGTTATATGTTTTGCCCCATTTTACAACTTTTCTTGCTACATTTGTTAAATGAGTCACTGCAGTTGTTAAATTAGTAACATGATTGTTAAGTGAATCTGGCTTCCCTACTGACTTTATCAGAAGGTCGCAAAAGGGCATCACATGACCCCGGGACACTGCAACCGTCATAAATATGAACCAGCTGTCAAGCATCCAAATGTAAATCACATGACCATGGGGATGTTGCAATGGTCATAAGTGTGAAAAATGGTGATAAGGCACATTTTCAGTACCGTTGTAACTTCATACAGTCACTAAATGAACTGTTGCAAGTCGAAGACTACCTGTAAAAATGTATTTTTCTCCCTATCTATTTTAAGAATGGGGGAAGGGTGGAGTTAGCTATCTAAAGACAAAGAGGAAAATTAGTAATTAAAAGCTGCTTTGGTTTTTCTTTTGCCTGGAAGCTCTAAGGGCCTTGCAAAGTTATTTGATTTTTGTCAAAGGCACACAACTGATTCCAAACTTCACTTTTTGGCACTTGGTAGAAAGTGTGTGTGTGTGTGTGAGTGTGTCACACGTTCTGGATCCTGCCTATAGTGGAATGTCATCTGGTAAAGCATGTCAGCATCACAAGTAATGACCCATAGAAGGCAGAACTCTGAGGCAGGTAGATTCCTCAAGGAACTATTTATTGGATACATCACATTGGCACAACTGGTGAAAACTGACTCTGAAATTTCATGTGGTTTTTCACCAGATTAAAAAGTGAAAGTTTTCCCTTCCCAAGTCATCAGTCACATTGTCCAATAGAGGTACTGGCTGGTTGCTTGGTTACTCCACTCCTCTTCTCCCCAGCCACCTGTCGGGATGTCTTTGGTTCCCACAGGAAAACTTTTTGTTTTGATTACATACCCCACAGTAATCTATCTCCCCCCCTCCCTGTCCCTTCTTCCTTGTGGCAACCCTGAAGCCTAAAAGATGGCCTCAGCCAGGTGTTGTGGCTAGGCAGCGGCCAGCAGAGTTGGCAGTTCATTCTGACTCTGAGGAGGTTGGGGAGGAACCGGGGTCAAGCTTGCAATCGAGGGAAAATCCAGAAGAAGGATCTATGTCTGCCAGCTATCAGTTGTCTTCTGCATCTGACAGTAGCGAAGCAGAACAAATGGAGCCAATTATTAGTGCACACGTGCGCAGACTGACAAGGAGGCAAGAACAGATGAGGAAAAGGAAGCAAGGCCACAGGTGATGGGTGAATGGCCACTCCCCTAAGGCATAAAGAGGTGCGAATGGGGAGTGGCATTTGCAGGGAACAACTCATTTAACTCGGCTTGCGTTTCTAGTTCTTGGACATTGATTCCTGCTCTTGCCTCAAGAACT
Source organism: Aparallactus werneri (assembly GCA_032468035.1). Taxonomy (NCBI): domain Eukaryota; kingdom Metazoa; phylum Chordata; class Lepidosauria; order Squamata; family Lamprophiidae; genus Aparallactus; species Aparallactus werneri. The sequence continues at coordinate 28,078 of JANHFQ010005803.1, read as the reverse complement.
GTGTGTTTGCAGTTATATTTGAACATTCATTCCTGCTTTGACCTCAAGAACTGTTTGGACTCCTATTCTACTTGGCAGCTTTCCCAGACTAATTTGCAGGTTTGTCATGACAATTACTGATAACAGAGACAGTCCATGTTTTTTGTAAAATAAAAGGAAGGTTTTTGCTTTAAGAGCTGGCTTGGAGTGTCTTTTAGTAGCCTGGGACAGAACACCAGGTTCGCTTCAGAGTTGACAGAGCACCTTTTCAGTCATGGTGCCCACTCTTTGGAGTATCATTTCCCCTGATCTTAGGCTGGCCCTGGACCACCTGATCTTTAGTGAAGCCTTAAAAACCTGGTTCTGACAGCAGGCTTGGATTCTGGCGGTGGACAGGAGCCCATGCAGGGCTTATGTTGATTGTTGGTGAATTCTGTACCACTGATTGTGTTTGTCTTGGTTTTTAATTTTTTTTAAAATTGAATTTTATATTCTTTGTATTCTTTTATGTACTTGTTTTAATTGTTGCTAGTTGTTTGTTTAAAGTCATGTATTTGAGATGGGCATCCATATAAATTGGCTGTTGGTGTGCATTTATGTCTACATCAAAATCACTTTTATCTCTGTGGGAGAAGTCAAAGACTTTTTTGGTATGCAGACACAGTGATTATGTGACTTCAGGATGGAATTGGTTTCCCTTTTGTCTCCATTGTCATTTACTCTACCTGAAAAGCAACCCCCATAATGCAGCCAGCAGAGAATGCTGGTTATTCTCATATTATTCTCACATCTATTCATGTCTATTCTTCATATTATTATTATCCCATTTTCCACAATGTTTTTCTGTCTGCTGATGACTGGGGCCACTCTGAAGTCCTAAGGCAGGGGTCCCCAAACTTGGCAACTTTAAGACTTGTGGACTTCAATTCCCAGAATTCCTCAGCCAGCTTTGCTGGCTGAG